>JAHXMU010000194.1:4627656-4674127 GCA_019455685.1 Philornis downsi | reverse complement strand
GGCGGCCATTTGAGAGATATCATATTCAAAAATTGATGTAAACAAACAAATACTTGGAACAAATGAAATGAATAAGATTGCCAACCGCCAAATTTTTATTTTTTTCTTTAATTTTTTTTTTAAAGCATGGGTCCGTCGAATATGGGCAACCCCGCATATCGCTAACTTGGGCCAAAACGCTGCTTTCGATGGCAGCTACGACTGTGTGATACTTCGTTTTGTCGTTCACGATACCCGCGGCAGCAAATTGGGATTCGATTTGCGCGATCCATAGAGCTGGTTTGATGTGTCAGAAAGGTGGAATTCGTACAGAGACACGAGCAATGTGTGCTACGTCGCTGCCTTGAGGTGCTCCACTTGTTGGTCGGTTCCAATGAACAGGTTTGTTGGCCGTGAATGATCACGTCGGTTTCACAATTTGTGGTGTTGTTATTCAAACGAAGTTTTTCTACGATCTGTTTGTTGCGACGGAATTCAATATCATCTTTGTACATTTTGGTACTTTTAACAAACAGAGTTGCATTTCAGTGTCAAAATTAAATGATCGTTAAACTCGAAATTCAGAGTTGAAATTACTACAAAACAAACAAGCTTAAAAATAAACATTATAATATTGCTGTTGTTGCGCCACACGTCTTTGTAAATTTCAGTCATTGTTTTTGTGTTTTTAATCTTTGAAATTTTGCAACTCTGGAAAGTCCAAAGATTTATTTGCGTAATTGTGTGACAGCATTCCAATCAGAAAGTGTCGGGAAGATCTGCATATCATCCAAACAGATATAGGTCGGCAATTTCTGCTACTTAAAATTTCGAAGCATGAGTTCTTTATGAGAAAAGAGAATTTACGTTGCATTGCGTAACAGGCATGTCGAAACAGGATGTTTAAAAGTTCCCCATACTCATATCTTCTAATATAATGTAAGCAAATGGCATATGTTCTTACAGAATTTGACCGTTAACATAAGAAGGTTGAGAATTGAGTCGTTAAGGAATTGGTTTGGTTTTTACTGATTCCGAAAAATTAGACTATGTATACAGTGCGTTTAGACTATCATTTTCTTTCCTCTGAATACATACTATTTTAAATAAACTATCCTTCCTATAAATGTTAGGCCGGAGCTTCGCTGCAAACAGTACAATCAGCAGTTAAATGCCACTCTACGGTACCAAAGTAAACATTAAAAGAAGAGGAAAAAAGAAAATAATTACGATTGATTTCTTATGTCACTAAAACTAAATAACTTGCTTATAATAGTTTCAAGTGAACCGTATGCATGTGGCATGTGGTACCAGCCGATGCATGTGGCATCAATATGACATATTATTACGTACCAAAATAAACTGGGAAAAACAACTACCCCTCTTAACTAATCCAACATATTTATCTTTACGCCAGGTCCATACGACAAAAAACATTTCCTTATGAAATAAACAACTACAATTATAATTAATATAAAAACTTGACCTAGAGCTAGATGACCGGTCACATGATGAAATTGGAGACTGTCGAGATGACTGTCAGCCTTCCGTAGCCTTTCGATGTGCTGTTTGAGTTGGTTGATTTTGGCAGCATGGTCAATGACATGTAATCCCAGCGGCTTAACCACTTCTGCTTCCTTTACGTTCACACCATTTATGAGGTGCTTACCAAATGTTTGCTCAGCAGTCGTATTTTTGTTGTTGGTTGAAGATAGACTCGTCTTCTCAATCTGACCAGAACAGTCAGAGTCCACAAATTGACAATTCACCTTTTCATGCGGCTTTACTTCGCATCGATTGTCTTTGGAGTCTTGCCAGGCCCAATGCCATTCGCATAAGAACTGCTTATCACCGACATCACTGCATTGATGGAAAGCGACTTCAGACATCAAACGGTACAACTCCCCTTCATGGCTGTATACCAAATATGGATTCGGTATTGAAGCGATTACATGACTGGAACCATGTAGGATCGGTACAGGAATAGCCTTAAAAACATTGGAAAACCTTGTGGAAATTAGCGGAATCTTCGTTCGAATCACCAATGTATCTCCAACGATCACAGCCTTTCCTGTTAGCAGCCGCAACATAGTTGCAATCTGATTTTCCTTTTTTCCTGGCAGCTTTAACCTTTCTGCTAGCCATTCTTTTACTTTTGCCACCTCTAGGCTAAGCTGGCTTGGCCTTAGCAAATCTGGGCTAATTTTGCCATGGTTTAAGTCCATTAGCAGCCTTACAATCCGGAACTGTGTCCTTTCTATTTTCTCCATGTCGCCTCCATTTACCTTGCAACAGCGAAAAACTTTATGGATTCTTTATATACCATGAAAAGCTCCTGCATCATCATAGTAATGTTGTTAAGCCTCTCTTTTGCTTCCTGGTAATTTTCGTTGGCCTCGCTAATCGTTCTTCGTAGTTGAGTCAACCATTGTAGTTTGATTCAGTAACAGATCCTTTAGTGTATGCTGATTACGCAGTAACGCTTCCATATTATTCATCAACTCTTGCCGGTCATCATCATCCATTAATCCAAACAAGGAATGATAAAATGAACCAATGAAATTGATTCCCCTTCCTTCCCCCTTCCCCCTTCGATGATCACGACTGAATCCAAAAAGACTGCTTATGGCTTTTACTTCGTTACTCCTTTGGTCGATTCTACGAAGTGTATTCTTGCATTGCTGATCAAATTCACCCATTTCGTCGCATATGGCCCAGCTTGCTTCCGTCAAATTTACAACCTGAGCTATGGATATTAAATATATGCTCAAATTATAATTAACCACCATGTTCCACTTAGACGTGGTAACATCCATCCTGCCCAGATTATCCAAATATGACGCAGTATTTTCTCCAAGCGGCGAAACATATGTTTTCGTCATGTTTCTAACTGCAGATGCTTGCCCTAGTAATATGATAATCAACGCAACAAAAATCTTTGACATGTCAGTGTCCATCCTTTTAGCCGATCTTCCTCTCGTCACATTCGATGGCACCTATTGATGGCACTTCGCAGCTGCTCACTTCCCCTAGCGGACATACCTTTGTCACCGGTCGTTTTACGGTGCCATTCTGCAACTTCACTGTCACCACACGCACTTTCCCGTCTCTGCCTTCATAAATCTGGATAACTCTACCCATTGGCCATCTTGCTGGTGAAGTATTTTCATTCTTAATCAGTACGATCTGACCTTTCAAATTTGGCAAGTTTTTCTTCCATTTTCTTCGATGTTGCAGACTAGTTATGTAGTCGTCCCTCCATCTACTCCAGAAATCATTTTTTATCTTCTGGATCACCTTCCATCTGTTTAGCAAATCTATTGACATGTTTGTACTCCTTTCGTCTGGCAATTCAAGCAGCGGCTTCCCGACCAAAAATGACCTGGCGTTAAAACATCGATGTCTTCTACGTCAGTTTTCAATTTGAGCTAAGAGAGTTGACATTTCTTCAAATGTTAATCTTACCTCTCCAATCACACGCCTCAAATGATGCTTGGTCGATTTGACCGCTGTCTCCCAAATTCCTCCAAAGTGAGGAGCTCCCGGGGTAATGAAATTCCAAGTGATATTCTCCGCTGCTAGAACCGGCACGATCTCTGATGTCTTTTGTATCACTTTTACATATTCCTTGTCTATTTTCCGGTCAGCTCCGATAAAATTTGTACCATTGTCCGAATATAAATGCGAACTTTTACCTCTTCTAGTGAAAAATCGTCGCAAGGCAGCCATGAATGTCTCCGTCGACAAGTCGCTTACTGCCTCCAAGTGAATAGCTTTCGTCGCCATACACACAAACACCGCTATGTATCCTTTGTATGCTTTCTGACCTCTTACCTTTGATGCTCTCATTTGTACAGGCTCGGCATAATCGATACCTGTATGCTCAAACGGATTAGAAACTGCCACTCTGCTCTCCGGAAGATCGCCCATTAGCTGCATGCTGGATTCCCGACGATATCGAACACACCGCACACAAGATCTTACACATTTTCTAACAGCATTCCGGGCTCCAATTATCCAGAACTGTCTTCTTAACATGTTCTCCATCAAACTATTACCGCCATGCATGCACTCATGTGCATCTCAAATTATTAGGGATGTTAAGTGACACTTATCTAATAAGATCGGATGTTTCCTGTCATAATTTAGCTGCGAATTTTGCAACCGCCCTCCAACGCGTAGTATTCCCATTTGATCCAAGAAGGGATGAAGGCTACCAATTCTGCTTGTTGTTAGCAGCTCTCTTCGACTACTAAGACGAGCTATATCATCTCCGAACGACATCATCTGAACACACCGAATGACCAACTCCTTCGCATTGTTCAGCTCGTTTACTGTTAAATGGCCTGAACATCACATCTTCTTTAATCTCTGTAAATCTTATAACATAAGCTACTATCCTTAGTAACTTGTTATACTTGGATGATTTCTCTATCAATTCATGGACGAAGGTTCTTGCAGAATTCATAGCCACTGCTACTTTGAATGCGTTAACTGTGTCCGCTGGCCACATTGATTCATCACCACGCCATTTGGGACCACTCCACCATAACTCATGTGTTGCCAAAATCTCCGGTTTCAAACCTCTTGATGCTGCATCCGCAGGATTTTCTTTTGACCTAACCATCCATGCTGCTGTGGAACGAATCTTTTTATTTCATTCACTTTTACACGTATAAATTTGTCCTTAGATTTATCGCCGTTCTTGATCCATGACATCATCATCAATCATCATCATCATCAATTGCCTTGATGAGTCACTCCAGACATATATTTTGGCTTCTCGATTAATTACCTTCATAACGGCATGAATTAGCTTAACCAGTAGATGCGCTGCACACAATTCCAACTTTGGTAACGTCTTTTTAGTCTTGATTGGACATACTTTTGATTTTGCTGCTAGAAGAGTAACATAATTTTGAGCTCTAGTATACACCACGGCAGCAAACGCCTTTTCAGAAGCATCAGCAAACCCATGAAATTCCAGCATTGTTGTTGCTGTTGCCGAAATCCAGCGGGAAATCCTGATTTTCGTTATTGCAGATAAGCTCGATACAATATTATTCCACTCCTTTTCCAATTCTGCATTCAGTACTATGTCACACTGCAGATCCATCAACCACAACTTCTGAATAAACAGCTTCGCCGCAATCGTTATTGGCGCTAATTATCCAAGTGGATCATAGATGTTTGAGACGGTCGACAGGGCCTTTCTTTTGTTCAGTAGATCACACTGAGAGTTTATTTGAAAATAGAATGTAAACTGATCATTATGCGGTTCCCACTGAACTCCTAGCGTTTTGACGAGTTCGTCTTCTTCTATTTTTACAACATCATTGTCGCCAGTATCGTCGATGTTTCTCAAAATTGACCTCATTTGATAGCCATTTTCGTAATTTAAATCCAAACTTCCACATTTGGTAGCAGACTTCTGCTTGTATTCGAATATATTCGTCCTTAGAATCAGCACCCGTCATCAGGTCATCCATGTAGAAGTCATCTTTTATAATTGCATACAGCTTAGGATTCTTCATCTTGCAATCATTTGCTATTTCCAAAATAGCTCTCTTCGCCAAAAAAGGTGCACATGCCGTACCATAAGTTACCGTCTTCAACTTATATTCCTCAATTGGTTTCTGTGTATCATCTTGCCACAGTATCATTTGGTATACTCGATCTTCCTCCGCAACGTCTATCTGTCGGTACATCATCTCCACATTTGCCGTAATAACCTATTGCCACAGCCTCCACTTTACGATAATGTCGAAGATATCATTCTGCAACTTTGCACCAATGTGCACCACGTCATTGAGACTTTTTCCATTCGATGTTTTTGACGATGCATCAAAAACCCTCGCACCCTTGTTGTTAGGTGTTCATTCCGTATAACTGCCTGATGGGTAAGTAGTATTTACCCATTTTCTTTTCTTCAGCCTTTTCCATGTGACCCATGTCCACATAAGTCTTCATAAACTATATTCTTCTCTTAAGTTTGCATCGATTGCTAGTTTTCTCTCTAAACTCAACAATCTATTCATTGCCATTCTCCTTGAATCGCCTCCGCATCTTTCTTGAACGGTAACTTTACAACGAACCGATTACTGTCACTTAATGTTGTAGTAGTCGTAAAAATTTCTTCACACACGTGATCTTCAGGCTTTCCGCCTTCTGTAGGTATCTCCTCCATTTTCCAAAACCTTTCCTAGTCTGTTGTAATTGCCGCAATTACTTTCTTCGTTGAATCTTTGATATTCAGCACACCAGACAGCATCCAACCAAGTGTAGTTTCCTGCCCAAGTATTTTACCCCATTTTTTAACACCAGACTGCAGAATTTCTGGAAACACATCAGCTCCAATCACCATGTCTACTCGATCCGACTTATTAAACATAGGATCTGCCAAACAATAGTTGCCCCACGTCCGCATATCCTCTTCAAATGATTTATCGGATGCGCTGATGTTAAGCTGCTCACAACAATAGCTTGCACACTATGAACGACTTGACTTGAAAACCGTGGACGCATTTCTAACCTTATTGACGACTTTGATACTCCTACAACCGTATTTCCAAGGCCAATTAAATTAAATTAAATCTCCCTTGTTCTGGGTAATTTCAGTATTTGCGCCGCTTCCTCAGGTATTGAAGTCCTTTGTGGACCCTGATCTATGAGCGCTCTAAATAACATCCGCTCTCTACCAGCTGCCTCAATTTGCACTTGTGTTGTTGCTAAAAATGTCATCGCTGAACCTTGTTTGGTTACTGCTACTGCTCCTTTTGTTGCTAACAGCTTCTTGCGCCAAGTATTGTTGTTCCAGAATGTGTTCATCACATCCTCCAATGCCTGTATTTCCTTAGTTTTCTGGACACATTGCTCATACCACATAAGCCCATACTTATCCAATTTTCGTAGCAATATCCTCGCTAGGAATGGATCTACATCCTCCAAATCCATTTCCATTGATCTAAGGGCTTGCAAACTTTCAGTTGTGGTATCCATCGCATCTTTTATGGTTGACACTGTCCGCAAGTGCACACCAGGTAGATCGAGAATCCTGTCGAACAATGAAGAGAACAGCACCCTCCTGTTTTTGTATCTTTGATTTAGTATAGTCCATGCTGTAATTTTCATTTTGTAATTTTCTTCCGTTACCTGCAGATGTCGTATTATTCTCGCAGCTTTACTTTTTACACTCGCTTTTAAACGATAGAGTTTCTCTACGTCTGACAGCATACTGCTTGCATCAATCAGCCTTACAAACAATCCACTGAAAGCCGGCCATTCATCAACATTTCCATTAAATATTGGGATTTTTAATTCCTCGAGTCTCACCGCTGAGGAACTAAATTTATAATTTATTTTCTCCTTTTGGCTATCCAATACCCCCAGTATGTCGTAATACTCCTGTCGGGCGTCTACGAGAGTGTTTTCAATTTCATCGCCAGCTAAGCCCTCGTGGTATATTTTTTCATAGGCTTTGTACGAGTCCCTGTAGAGTTATTCCAATAATCCTTTCTTTGATTCAAACTTTTCCGGGCTCAACTGATTAAGAGATATTTTCATCTCTTCTATTTTTTCGTTCAGACGGTTCAATCTTCGAAAGAATATTCTTTCTATATCTTTGTTATTTTCCGTGGAAGCTCGGTGGTTTTCACCTCTAGCTGAAGTGCTGGCTATTTCCACCATCTTAGTAGTGGGTAACTGTTGTGACACACTCTGCTCATCACAACCCTCCACTACAAACTCACTTAACTTCCTTTTTATTTTTATATATTAATTATATATTTTATATTTTAATTCTCTGTATAAGGCCTCGGTTTCTTCAACTATCTCCTGTATAGGTAGTTCCGGTTCCTCCTTATACAGAGAGTCCTGCAGCTCCGTATAATTCCTATTGATTCTCGCCCACTCCGCATCAATTGTTTTCTCGTACTGCTTCTTTTCTGCATCCCTCATCATCTCAGCATCACCGATTTTTACGGCCACATTATTAATAGCTGCCGCTGCATTTTTAATCGCCTCGGTGTTCTTTATAGGATCTTTTTTAAAAATTTTCTTTTCCGTTGTTTTTGTTCGTCGTTTAATTTGTTGTAAAATCTTAAATTTTATTTTTATTTAGCGAAACTGACACTGAGTTTCAATGTTCTCAATAAAGTCGCGATGTAACTAACTTAAGGCAATTATTTGAAATTTATACGGGCTGTTTCCTTGCTCGAAGGACCAAATGTACGTAACTCTTTCAACTAACTTTTAAATTACAAGTCCGTACGCGCTGAGTTTCTCTCAAGGGATCTTACAGTACACGAACACATTATTGATCTACATTATCACTAACGCTCCTTGTGGCATGCCACACAGAGCGGCCGCACACACGCAGGCGAGAAGAGCAGAGTATAACTTGTTCTTGGGTTTTTTCCATCATCCCCCGCTGTTTAGGATTTCAAGATTTTCAAGATATTTTTATTCAGTCCATAAAGTAATTTACATAACAATGCTTGAATGAGCTTATAATCTACTTATAAAAATACACCCTAATACAAAAAAAAAATGTTTTCCTAAGGTTTACAAAGGATTATTGTAATTGTTTTAAACAATACATTCATTAATTAATTTTTTTTAGCTTTAGTTCTGTTCCATAAAAAAGGGGGAAAAAGGAAGCATTATTTTATATTTACTTACAATTAATCAACAATAAACAAAAAAATAAAGTAAAATGAAAAAGTGAATTCATATTAATGTAAATTCAATTATTGAATATTATTGATTTCATTGAGTTGTATTATACACAGTGTCTTCCATGTCAAGGCTGCCAAACCTGCGATGGTAAAACATTACTTTATTGTCCTGAAAAATAAGTCCAACCCTATTCAGTCGCGCGAGTCCCGCAGGGGGGATATAATTGTACTCCAGCAAACGATCATCATCCGCCCTATCGATAACCTTTCTAATAAGTGTGTTATCCATGCGTCCACATCTGTCGAGAAAGGCTATCGCAGTCCCGACCAAAAAAACATCAATTCTATCGAAATCCGCAAGATCATATATTAACCTACAGGAAGGGCGTCTAATCGTCCCATCCGCTGCTATCGTGGTACCCAAGCTAAAACAAACAGACAAAATCCTCCTCTCCCATCTCCTCAGTCTCTCCATCTGAACCATACTGGAAAAGCGTAGGCAATCAGAGAACGAATTATCTGCTTGTAGATCAAAACCTTAATCCTTATACTTAGCCCATCCCTAGTCCTAAGCATTCTAAAGTACGTCGAGAACAATCTCTTGGCCTTGCTGAGTATGTGATCCACATGCCTGTAAAATTCCATTCTCTCATTAAATACAACCCCAAGATACCTGATCGTATTAGAATTCCGAATAGTCATGTCGCCTATTCTCAGCACAGGTATATATCCCCTAGAGTTCGGATAGAGATACTTCCTTTTCCCCTTAAATATTATCCCCGTGGATTTACCCACATTCAGTCGGATACCCCATTTCATAAGGTAATCGCCCAAGGTGGAAAGGTACGCATTGAGTCGATTGTTTGCAATCTTAGCACTAGCCCCCGACGACGCCACTAGTATATCATCCGCATACACAAGGAGAGGAAGGCCCGCCGGCGGTTGCGGGATGTCAGAAATGAATACGTTGTACAGTATGGGGCCTAGTATCGACCCCTGTGGAACTCCTGCCAGCACTAGTTTGTCCGTTGAGTGTTTGTTTCCAACTTTGACTCAAAATGAACGCTGCTTGAAGAAATCGGCGACCATACGGCATGTAACAATATCAAATTGCCTTTGGAGTAATTTATACATTATTCCATTTTGGCACGCCGTGTCGAAGGCCTTGGCACAGTCCAGGCTTGCTGCTATTGTGGGGTATCTTCTATTGAGTCCGTGTGTTATATAATCTGAGAGGACTACGAGGGCGTGCGACGTTCCATGGCCTGCTCTAAAACCAAATTGGTAATCATTTAATATGTCATCCATCTGGATCTTATCTCTAATTCTGTTGGCTATAAAGGATTCAAGCAATTTACAAAATGGTGACAAGAGGGAAATTGGTCTATAGTTCGACAGCAGCGTTGGATCAGATGTGGGTTTATGAATGGGCACAACCAGTGCACGCTTCCATGCAATAGGAAAGTACCCCAAATTAACGCAGTGGTTAAAAAGAGTGGCCAAAAAACTCCACGTTGAGCTGTCAGTTTTCCTTAGGACTATATCCGGGATTCCGTCAATACCAGCAGATTTTTTGTTAGATCTTCTTCTCAAAACATTTCCCACATCTTCCGATTTAATAATCCAGTTTGGGATCCGATCAAAGATGTTCACTGTAGCATTTCCATCTGCTAATATGTTTGTGCCGAATACTAAGATTGGTAGGTTATCCAGTTGAGCTCTGACCTGGGCCGACATTGTATCCACGAAAAGTTGCTGTAGTAAATTCTCATTGCTTCTGTGGTCAGAGTAAAATTGTTGTGCTAAAGCATTGGCCTTCTCGAAGTCTGAAGTAATTAATTCTCCATTCTCAGTTTCCAAATCGGCTACCTTATTTCGAGTCAACTTTCCAGTCGCAGCTTTGACCTTTCCATATGTCGCGTGGTCGACTCTTATTGCATTAAGAAATTTGCCCCGTGTTCCTCCCCAATTTTGAGATGGCCCCTTGAATAATCTGATCTAATAATTTTGCCTCAGTGATCATAGTGCGTTGCCTATCCAGGTCGTTTGTCCTATGAATCCTTCTCCGCAACCTCTTCTTTTGAGCAATTAGGTCTTTTATTTGCGCTGGTAACGCTGGAAGTCCATATTGCCTCTTTTTACTTTTCGGTATGCATTCTGACATAGCTGTTTGAAAGCACTCGTTCATAGCAGTAACAAAGTAGTCAATTTCAGTAATTGTGGCGTTCCTATCCAGGGGTAGACCACATTCAGCCAGCCCTTGCAAGAGCGCCCTATTCAATCCCCTCACGTTCATGTTTTTATAGTTAAAAACAGAAGGAGGTTCCTGTTCAACTAGTTGGCCGCCGTTTACCATCAATTCTATAGCCAGGTGGTCTGACTCAAAATCCAGTGTTCGGGGTATGTCATCACACGATACATCAGAGGAAGCTATAAAAATATCTATATAGCTACTCGATGTCGGTGTCACTCTCGTAGGGCCTTCGGTATGGACCACATCTAGATCCGGGCAGTTGATTAGAAAATCATATAAGACACGCCCTTTCGTATTTTCATCAGAACCACCCCAATGTGGATGTTTAGCATTCAGATCACTTCCAATTATAACTCCTCCTTGTCGTGTTAGTTCACCAAATATAGCCAAATCTGCCTCAGCTATGACCTGGTTTGGAGCTGAGTACACTGATACAACAGTAATAGTATTACCATTCCCCTTTTGTACTTTGATGGCAGTATGCTCTATATTTGTTTGTCCAAGGACTGTTCCTTCGCATCGGAAACTTTCCTTAATGAAAATCGCCGTACCATCACTTCTGCCTGATCGCCGGTTTTTCCCAAAAAGTTGTGTAGCCTTTATAATGCAATTTATGTTTCTCATTTAGTTTGTGCTCCGCTATCATCATTATATCCGGTTTATGGGTCTCCAAAAAGATTTGGAGGTAATGCCTTCGGTGTCTTGATATTATAGAGTTTGCATTCAAAAATATGCATTTTAAATTAGTCATTGAACTTAATGGCGATCAGCATACCCAGCATTACCTTCATCTTCTCGCTCTCGTCTTTAGCATTAGTGAATTCATGACCAAGATTTCCGAGTCTTTCCAAACATGTTAGTATGTCTTTGCCCAATAAACGTTTGCAGTGGGCGTACATCGTATTGAACATTGACATAGCACTTCCCTGTGGATCATTAAGTTTACCACTCGCTTCCCCCGGTACGTTGGGGCTTCCTTGACGCGCAGCGCCTGCGAATGATAAGCCTGGTTTTACAACGTTAGTCATGTTTCCTAAGGACCGTATGTTGGATGCTGGTTTTTCCTTGCTTTCCTTCATCTTCTTTATGAGTGATCGTCTTTTGGGGCACTCTTTCGAAGCAGCCGTGTGTCCCTCAGTTTTGCAATTGGCACAGTAAACTTGCTTCCCAACTTGTTTCAATAATACTCCAGTTACTGGATGGGGGTAAACTGTCTCCTCAGTATTCTTCGATTTCTCAGATATCTCGCACATATTAGCGGGATGATCCTTGGAGCATTTAACACATCTAGGCTTCTTATTACAATTCATTGAAACGTGTCCGTATCTTTGACACCTGTAGCACTGGGTGGGGCTAGTATGTCGAAAGCGCTCAATCTTGATCCCACAGTGCAATATAAACCGAACCTTATAAAACGATTTAAGATCAGAATCCCCAGAGAAACTTAGCACCCAGGTATTATTAACAATCTTCCTGATCTTCAACAATTTAATATTCAAGTTTAAACCCGCAATGTACTCCTCAACTTCCCCCTCATCGTAAGACACAGAAAGTCCCTTAATAAGTAGGCTAATCGATTTTCCATCCTTTGGTGTATATGTATAAAAATGCACGCTCTGATCAGTCAATAACTTTTTCAATTTTGTATGGTCGTCTAAGCTACGCACTTGAATATAAGTCACGTTGCGGTTAATCATCTTAACCGAAAAATTAGCGTGCCCAAATAATCGTTGCATAGTGCTCGCCATGGTCTTCACGTCTATATTATAAACTGTTATAATTGGAATGGACTTACTTATCTTTTTGGCGGTCTTGACATTGGAACTAGTAGGTGACGACTTATTTCTATCCATTGTACTCTGAGCAGGCTTTCCTAATTTTACTTCAATCTTTTCCGTTTGTTGGCACGTTCCTCCAGTGGTTACCTCATTACCATCAGAATTCTCAGCCAGCTGCGCAACGCTTTCAGCACTGGTCAGCGCTGTCTTACTTGCAATGCCTTCAGGAATATTCGGTTCGGAAATATCGCCATCTTGTTCCATTTCAGACTCATCGTCATCAGAGTTTCCAGTACTCTCGACTTCTACCTCTTTTTCAAATAATTTAGTTTTCAACATCATATTCTCCTGTTCCAGTGCTTTGATTCGTTCACCATATTGGTTTAAGGTTCTAGCGCACTCTTGGTATTCCTTTAATAGTCGACCCACGTCAATTTCAGATTCCACACTGAATGCTGATTTTTTCCTCTTTCCGGCAATCTGCCATTTCACCGCATTGTGGTCTCCTTTTTCCTCACTATTCTCCGCCATTTTCTTCTTCTTCTCTTCCACTTGTCTTTATTTTTATAAACGACAACTGTTTTTCCTCCACCAATGTCACTAAAGTCACTGTCTTTATAAAACCAAATGCCTTGTATGCGATTCTCACACCTATAAAGGACACTTGTTTTTGGTTTTCTTCTCACTTTTTTTTCACACTTTTTCTTTATTTCTCAAACAAACACATAAGTCTCAAACAGGCCCATAAGTCTCCTACCTATACCATCAAAAGTCCTCGAAATTTTATTTCTCCGAAGATTAAACCCGATAATAGAGTCAAAAAAACTAATACCTGATCACCAATTTGGTTTTAGACAGGGACATGGGACGATTGAACAGGTTCATAGATTAGTTGAACTGATAAATAAATCTTTCGACACGAAAAAGTATTGCAATGCGGCATTTCTGGACATTTCACAAGCATTTGATAGGGTATGGCACGAAGGTTTATTATTCAAATTGAGGAAAATGTTACCCACGAATTTCTTCATTTTTCTAAAATCTTATCTATCTGAACGAACTTTTTTTGTTAAACACGGCGAAGACATGTCGGACATGCTTAAATCGCATGCGGGAGTACCTCAGGGCAGCATTATTGGTCCTACCTTATATCTGATTTTCACTTCGGACCTACCCACAGAAGAAGGGACTCTTATCGGAACGTTTGCAGACGATACAGCTGTTCTTGCCACTGATGTCAACCCGGATCAAGCATCTAGAAAATTGCAAAATCATCTCGATACCATAACAAAATGGCTGCGGAAATGGAGAATAAAGGCAAACGAAACGAAATCGGTTCAGGTAACGTTTACACTTCGGAGAGGATGTTGCCCTCCCGTGTCTATTAATAATGTTGAAATACCTCAAGCAAATGATGCAAAGTATCTAGGCATTTATTTGGACAGAACACTAACTTGGAGAAAGCATATATTTACAAAAAGACTGGCCTTGGGGCTCAAACTAAGATCCTTAAATTGGCTTTTGAATGGCAGATCCAAATTATCCCTAGACAACAAATTAAAAATCTATAAATATGTCTTAAAGCCCGTATGGACATATGGAATCCAGTTATGGGGGACTGCAGCAAACTCCAACCTTGAAATATTACAACGCTTTCAATCCAAAGTACTGCGAACCATTACTGGTGCACCCAGATACTTCTCAAACAAACAGTTGCATAGGGAATTGAAAACACCCTTCATTAAGGAAGAAGTCCAAAAATACTCCGCTAGATACATGAATCATATTCAACAACATCCGAATCAGCTGGCGTCCAATCTGATGAACGAAACACCATTATTTACCAGACTAAGGAGGAGAACCACACAGGACCTGGCTACTCAGGACGAATAAAGCAGTAGGGACACTCAAGGAAGTGTTCCCGAATAAAACATAAAATTTTAGTATATAAGTAGTATGTAGGCCAATGTGAATATTAATGAATGTCCAAGGACAGATTTTAATAAATCCAGAATTCAAAAAAAAAAAAAAACAAACACTTCAAAACACTTTTTCACAATCGATCAATGAATGCAATCTTAATGTATCAATGGAGGAGGGGTGTGTCAAATCAGGCTGTTTAGGGTTTCATATCCCGAGTTGCTTATAATAGTTTCAAGTGAATGCATGTGACACCGTATGCATGTGGCATGCGGTACCAGCCGATGCATGTGGCATCAATATGACATATTATTACGTACCAAAGTAAGCTGAGAAAAACAACTACCCCTCTTAACTAATCCAACATGTTTATCTTTAAACAATCACTGATAACAAATCATTAAGACAAGTTAAACATTGGGTCATTGCGTGCAAATGACAAAACTTTATTATCAAAATAAACTTTCACTAGTGCAAACGATGCAAGTGCTACACCGACTCTACGGCAGAAGCTGTGTCCCTTGAAAGTCGACTCTCCAACTTTTAGCTTTTCAAAAACCCCACATACAACTGGGTTTATGTATTCGACTTAATAAAAATGTTGAACATAAACAAATGGAACAATATATTTATTATTTACAGGTGCTTATTGGGCGGCGCTGTATACCGTATAAGTCAAATGAAGCAACCCGATATTCATAGGTAATATCGATGCTAACCATCTCTAGACATAACCCCGTCATTATTTACTATCAACAGATAGACAGATTATAATAATAATAATTAAAACAACCTTATAATGTTGGTATTAAGTATCATATTCCACCATTCAACCTGTTGTCGAAATCAGCTAAAGTCGAAATATGTGCCTCACTAATGAATGTGTGGGTTAGCAACGCCCTCAACCTTAACGAGGACGCGACCAAAATGCTTGTGAACCTTAAAATATGCCTAAAATATCACGCCGCTATAATTGATATCGGATGTTCTCCCATTCTTCCTATTTAGCTACATATATTATACTATCCGTTTTACGACCTATTGCCCTGGTGGTAATCACTCGGCGCTTGGCGAAGCACTTGAGTCACATTCGGACAGTCCGTAAACCCGCTGATTAACAGACGAGGACATTTTTAATCATTAAATTGGGCGCTTATCATTTCCATTGACATATAGTCAATACGCACCAACGTGACACTGAATGTGGAGCCCATTAGAGTAAGATTTTCCATCCATAATCTCTCTACCGAAATTTTTTGGTTTCACAACAAAGGGTATAGTTGTTGTAATAAGAAAGAAAATAAATAAATATGCCTTCGGTCAATGTTACCATCCACCAGTATTTATAAAATACAACCAGCGTGCGGTTGTAGTGTTATAAGTGGCCAACATTAATGACTATATGGCAATATCACTAATCGAAAATTATGTCAAATTCGCAAGTACTAAGAGTGGTCGGATTTCCATGTCGATATACAGCAACAGGCTGGCGTTCACACGTGCCTTGCTGTGCTGTTATTGTTTGTATTACACTTGGGGCCGAACTTAAACATACTATGAGCATTTGAATCACCGCATCGACATCCAACAAAGGAATGGCATCCACATGCGAGATATTTAACCGCCGATTTGCTGCTTTTTTGTCACTAATATACATTTGAAATCGTGTGACTGCTAATTGCCACTATCGTTTCCAGATATCGGAATATTTAAGCCCTACTAATAATATTGTTAGCAAATAAGCCTAAAATAAAGACTGATTCGAATTTGTAAAATAATCAATAAGTTTACATGAAAAAGGAGGTTTTCTCAAACTTTATTCAGTAAAAATATAGTCGTTACTCGCTTGGAATGTTAAGATTCAATCAGCGAACCATGTAACAAATATACACATTTCGGTTTATTTCCCTACAGAGATTATATTAAGCCAAGACAAGTCACAACTAAAATTTTCAGGCTATCAGCATTCGATCGAACAAAAAAAAAAAAAAAAAATAAAAAATAAATAAATAAATCAAACGGCGACGAAACGGTGCAAACATTTGCTGCACACCTAAGGTCGGCGTGTCATAACCCAAAATTGCTTGGTTCCAAACAGCAAACATCAAGAGCAACAAATTATCAAGGAGAATCCAACTTCTGGGACAAAACAATTCCACAGTTCATCCAAAAGATGATCGTTTTATCCCATAAGAGTGTGTCTCGGATAGGAAAATTTGAATCTCGAAGAGAAAGATGTGGTGGAAGCATCCTGAGGAAGTAAGATGGCAAGACAGGTATGTACAGGTGTTCGGTTAGAACTCTGATTGATCGAAGAAAAAGATCGAATAAAAGGAGCAAATAAAAAGTATAAAGCAAAAGACAATTGAAAATTAAACAAAGAGAACAAGAAAAAAGGGCAATAAACGAAACGACTATGAAGTCTCAAATCTCAAGGACGAATAACAGAACTCCTAATTAAAAGAAAATAACATTATGCTTAAACATTCCACTTATTTTACTCTACCTCATTCCAAAAGTCTACTGACATTATCCCCATACACACACTTCTCAAAATATAAGCAATATCCCCAACATTCCGCAAATGATCAGCTTAAATTTCAAGCATTCCTCAGTGCTTTGACAGTTCAAAAGTCTCTCGATATCAGCCCCTTTCATCTAAACATAAACAACGTTTAAAATTGAAACATTTCTCAACGACTAACAGTTTCAATAACAAAATAAATCCCGCGACATCACCCACTCACATCTCGCCAAACTACTGCAACGACCATCACATTCCATTAAATTTGCGGCATCATCATTACAAACAAAAAATTTGTTCCATGACGACGGTCGATAATAAAAATAAGCAAACAACATTCGCCTAACTCATTTCAAACATTTCTATTCCATCGGTTTAACATCTCTCCCAGCAGACCTACTGAACTCAAAAACACGAGAAAAGGAGCACTACTAATTCAATTCCACGAAAGTGAAAGTAAATATATATAATTTACAAAGATAACAGAAACAAACGATGGTATTGGAAGCTGCATTAGGAAAGAGATAAATAGTTAATTTTTTTTCTTATATTTTTCTTATGACAATGAATTCGTTTGTGTGTGTACAACAAAGTGCGACGACAAATTGATCAACGAAAAACATGACAACAACATGGAAGGAAGGACAACAATAAGAATAGAAAAGTGCGAAAATAAGAAAGTGCGCTGAATAGCTTTCCCACCACAAATGATTAATAACAGACGAAACAGGATCGTAACTTTTCGACAAAATACCCACCACAAACAATAATTTACAGCGGAAATTACAAAATCTAGGTCCTATGTTCTTCTCACGAGGAAAAAATTCAACATAACATTGTTTGCTCGTGAAGAAATTGAGTGACATTTCTAGTTCTTTGTTGTCAGTTATTTCCAATACTGAAATCGGAATAACTTATGTTTTATGTACGACATAATGTTATTTTTCTATTACTATTTGAATTAACTGGTTTACAAACATATTACCGAACGTGTTATAGCATATAAATGTACAATAAGTTATTTCAATGCCATTGTTTGATGCCAACAAAAAAGGTTGACGTTGCCACTTTAGAAATTTTTCTTTGCATAAAAGCATATTTCTGTTCGATAGAAAAATGTAGCTTCAAATTCCACGACCATTTTCTTTATATGAAGTTACACCGGGAAAACTTAGCATACGAGCAGTGCTAGACTAAGTGCAAAATTGCAATGTTCAAGAAACAGTTTCGTAATTATATAAATAATTATTAAGAATTATTTCATATCAAAGTTAACAATACTATCACGAAGAAATTATCAGAAAAATCTATTATACTTTGCATAATTTGAATGAATCTTTCGATTGCTTTCACTGTTCATTTTATGAAAAAACGTTCATGAGGAAAAGTTATTTAGACACGTGCGAAGCATTATCTGGGGAAGCATTACCAAAAAATTAGAGACTATTCTTAGGAAGTACTGAAAAAAAACTTTGCAAAATGCTCATGTTGCATTTTCTGGAGAAAGTTTTGAGTTTGGGCGATTCAGTTAGTGCTACTTTGCTACAAAATATTTTCCATTTTGGTATTTAAAAAAAGGTTATTTTTTGACTTTCATCAGTTCAATGTATTTTGGGCGACAATTATATTAGAACTACTGAAAATCAAAGACAAAGAAATTATCAAGAACTCATCCTTGAGCGATAAAAAGATCCTGAGTTTGGTTATCAGATTAAAAGCTATTAGACCCAACTGATTGTAATTTCATTCTTGCAAAACAAGCACTAAAAACGGGATATGAGAATTGACGTATATTGTTAAACCAACAACTGCAAAAAATTATTTGGAATACAATCCGTTAGAAATAAATTTCAGCAATCACTTAGTCAAACTGTTGACAGCGTACCAATTTTCAAAACATACATTTCAGTGGAAAACTGGGACCGAAGTTTTAAATACCTTTGCCCAACGAAACTTAAAGGCGATATGCTGGGTACATGGAGAGACAAAGACAGTACACTTGGAGACTTGTCCTACTTTTGTCAGTGGACGCCTCTCATGCTTCACTTACATGTTTTACTAGTAGAAGAGGCTTGGTCAAAACAATTTTTTCCAATAAGAGGCGTAATCTTGTTGGAGCAAGCTACAAACTCGCAAAAACTCATGCAAAGTTTCAGCATTATATTGAACTCTAAATTTTATCCTCTCGGAATATTGGTTCGATAACTCTTCTATCAACTCCATCGAAAATGTAACATCGACACTGTGTAGTGGAATAGGCTCAATACTAAGCTTTCGAGCCTGCGTAGAAATAGCTTTGATCTATATTATGAGAATATTGCAATTTCAAACGGTCTGTCCTTTGCTCGTTTGTTTTTTATTGATGTGCACTACGTCTTAGTTTTCCTTTCAATTTAATTTTTAATAAGCTTTTGCAATTTGGATATATTTCATATATGTATATTATAGCTGTTCAGAGATGTGCTTTAACAATTGCACATGAGAATGAGTTCTATAAATTCCAGCATTAATGTAAATAGCGAGCCGTATGTACTTAAGCACACACACATACGCGTCGCTCAGTTGCATTCCTAACGGTTTAGTTGCTAATGCCATTTTCTTCACACATTCTTCTCAATGTGCAGCCAAAAGGAATGTGCAAAGAGTTCAATTTATTAGTCAAGTTTCTGTCTTTAATGCGTGCGCAACTTAGCCTCCGTGGTCTTGTAAGAAAGTGACCTTGAAAAAAAAAAAACATATTGTGAACAACACATAGTGACAAAATAAGAAATAAAACTAGTACAAATTTTTACCAAAAAACCAAACTGTGTTTAATATAAAAACAATTAGAACAATATATATTTTGGTCCATAACGAGCCGAATTGTGTGGTTAAAGTGTACAACAAAAAATTGTGAAAAGTGGTAAATTTGACTAAAAATTGATTAAAAACTACTTGTTTGAAAAAGGTATGAGTGACTTAAAAACAAAAAAAAATTGACAAATTCCCAATTAAAAATTGCAAATTAAAAAATTTCAAATTAAAATTCCAACTTAAACAGTGATTAAAAGGAAAATTGTCAAAAAAAAAAAAAATAAACAAAAAAAAAGAAAGAAGACAATAGAAAAAAGTGCGATCAATTACCTAAACCCATAGAAATTGAAATTTAATGATTGGATAATTAAAATTACAAAAATAATCCATGGTTTCACCGACAAACTTTATGTGTACTTACAGTTGCCTAAACTTAATCTACCTGTGTGTGAAAACTGGTTAACTAAAGTTTTAAAAGAACAAAAATTGGCTAACTAAAAAATCCATTGAAAAGTGTTAAAACTCATCTACGGTTCTAAACTTTTTATAAGTGCTGAAGTTTGCTTAAAATTAATCTACGTACAAAACTTGGCTAATTAAAAAATTCATTGGAAAGTGCATAAAATTTATCTACCGTTCTAACTTTTCATAAGTACAAAAAAATTGTCTAAACTTATTCTACAAAAAATAAAATTAAAATCATTGGCTACTTAAGAAGATGTCAAGTGCTAAAAATTTATTAAACCTTTCTGATTTACACAAAAAAAGCATTTTTGATTGCGACAAAACTCTAAAGGTTAACAAAAAGACATCTGAAAACTCAAAGAAATTGTACAGTTGAAACATTTAGTACAAAAACACAAAACCTTGAAAGGCAAAAATTTTATCACCGTTATAACGGTCACCAACAAGCAAAGATCCAAGAAGAGGAGACAGCTCAACCAACAAAGTACAACACACACAGACGACCCAAGAAGAGGCGAGTACAACAACAAGCAATGACCAAAAAAGAGGAGACAAGTCCAACAACAAGAAATAGACCAAGTAAATGGAAAAGAGCAAAAGGAGAAGAAGCGATTGCAGTAAGTACCAAGGAAGATTATGTATTATGTAAGTGAATATATTGAATATGAATATATTGTAAATGAATATATTGATTGACCCAATTGGACTTTTTTGACACAATGGAATGAGTAGAGTCGTGGAAAAAGAAAAAATTTTCTTACAAATATTTTATTTTTAAATATCTGACAAATTAATCAGCGTATATTTCGACCCAAGACGCATCTATTTTTGCACGACTCTCACTAGCGGCCTCACGCTTTACCATGAAAAATTGAATGAATTTTGCTGGCATAAAATCTACTTGAATTTATTCGGAAAAAATCAACAGCGGGTGCCTCCGAACAAAAGAAAAAAAAACAACAATTGTAACAACCAACACCTATGTAGTTTTTGACGTCTTGTTCATTGGAAATTTACGTACATATCTTGTTTGTAAAACGGAAAGTTTTTTGAGGAACATTTAGAGAGCCCGAATTTAGAAAATCAATCAGTAAAGAGTTTTTTTTTTTATTTTCATCTAAGCAAAAATGACGACGGAAATTTCTAATAGATTTATGAATTAGGTTAACGATCTGGCAGACTTCGAGAGCCTCCGTATCATTAAAGGGGATGAAAGCATTCACGTTTTGGAAATATATAGGGTGGAACTAAATTCCTTATAGCACCAAGTGAAAAATGCGTATTTGGATTGTAGAGATGTCGTACCGGTGGAAGAAGAAAAATCGATAGATCAGGGTAAAGTCCGCGCACACTACGGAGAAGCTCTTATCTGTTACAAACGCATTCTGAGCTCTCTTAACGGGAAGATTCAAACCACGTCGGAATACCACGCACAGGAAAAATTGGAGCGAGTTTCACAGACGCTGCCTATCAACAATGAAGTGGACTTAGCGCCAGTCTTAAGACTTCCACCCTGCGATACGGAAACATTTCTTGAAGGTTGCCATACATGGCTGAGCTTTAGGGATTTGTTCTCTACTCTATATGTAAAAAATACAAGGTTGAGCAAAGTCGAAAAATTATTTTATTTAAAACATATAACAGCTGGAGAAGCTTCGACATTGCATGGCAAATTCTAACGGATAGGTTTGAAAACAAGAGAATGAAATGAAATGATCAGCTGAAAAGTCTGTTCAGTTTGAAGAATGTTTCAGCAGATTTGGGTTCCTCAATTCAGAAAATACAACGAACGGTTAAGAGTTCCATTCAGACTTTAGAAGCCTTACAAATAGACACCAAAAGTTGGGACCCAAACCTTATTATACCGTTGTCCCACAAAATTGCCTAAAACTTTTTTGGAAGAATTTGAAAATAGTTTGGAGGATTGCTCATCGATTCCACCTTGGACCAAGTTCGACGAATTTTTAGATCTGATTATAACAGAAATGGAAGGCGATTGAGAATGTTTCAAACAAATGTTGCTCAAAGTACACAAACCGCAAGGGTACCAAAAATGAGCAAAACTGCTAACTTAGCAAACAAATTCATTTTTTACTAACATGTCCAAAATTTATAGAGAAGAATGTGAATGATCGCATTCACTTCGTGAAGGAGTCGCACTCATGTTACGAATGCCTTTTATTGGATCACGAAGTAAAGGATTGTAAAAGCCGCTATAGTTGTAGATATTGTAATCAAAGACTTCATACTGTGTTACACAAGGGTAATGAGACCCAAACCACAATGCAAGTCCCAACTAGAAATGAAGTACGCCCTAGTACCACTGCTGCAGCTCTAACTACTCTTATATAGTCCTCCTCCTGATACCTTAGCCTTGACTCTTCAGGAGGACAGTGTCAGTAATGTTCGACCTCATAGTACTTTGTTATTCACCATAGTACAAACTGAGTCTAGAGGACAAATATATGATGCTCGGGCGATTATTGATACTGGATCACAATCCACTTTTGTTTCCAAAAAAACTCCAAACTCGTTTAAAACTTCCTACACGAAGAAATCTAGTTCATGTTACTGGGTTAAGTCAATTCGTAACTGAAACACACATACATTTTTTGCGAAGAAAACTTTGGAACAACTCGTTGGAATTCAGCGGGAAGATACATCGTAATCCTGCCTGTAGACTGGTTCAACATATCGGATGCTTCCTCAACGAAAACTCTTGGTATTCGAAGGAATATTTCCATCGATACGTTTGTACTTACATCTCCTGTTGTTGAGGAAGGACTCTCACCTACTAAACGACACGTGTTATCAACAATAGCCAAGCTTTTCGATCTACGTGGACCGAATAATAATAATCGTAATAGCGGAACTAATAATGCAACAAATATAGCTGGACAGAATAGGCTGGGACGATACTTTGAAGTGTACCACTGCACTAAATTGGAAAAACTTTGTTAAAAACTCTCCTTCAATTAACACCATAACTGTTCCCAGATGGATTCACTTCACACCAACAAGCATGGAGCGGCACTCTATATTCGCCTAGAACATGTTGATGTCAACCGATATTTTCTTACCAACTGCTAAAATCCGTGTTGCGTCTATTAAGGAAATTTCCTTACCCAGATTCGAGCTATGTGGAGCTGTTCTACTATCAACCCTAGCAGCTGCAGTGATTCAAAATATTCAGGTCTCGAAGCTTTCGACTCAATATTGGACAGATTCCACTATTGTATTAGCTTGGCTCAAGAAACCTCCTTGCTCATGGAGTACGTTTTTTGGAAATCGAGTTTCCAAAATACTAAACAACGTGGGGAATGAAAAATGGCGTCATGTTGGCTCTGGGAGCAACCCAGCAGACATTACAAGTCGAGGATGCTCACCAAATGACTTAAAACTCAGCATTTATTTTTTTTCATTCATTTTCTTTATTGGATCTTTCTTTCGAAATTTACAATATGTATCCAAATCTTAATCCCATCTTAAAGTAAAGTATCCTGTTTATCACCGGACCAAGTCTAGCGTGTCCCTTCTTCTTAGCCGTATATGAGTTGAACCATTTTTAATTTCAATTGTATGATTTTTAAGTCAATGTGATTTTCCCGGTGAGACGTCGGTCAAGGTGAATACCCAAATATTTGACATGGTTATGAACAGGTATAGTACTACCGTGAATAGTGAGGGCTGGGCAATTGTTCTGTCTAAGAGGGAATGTAACCTGTACACTCTTAGTGGCATTTACTTTTATCTTCCACTTTTCGAGCCAAGATTCTAATGTGTGTATATCAGATTGCAGTTGTCTAGAAGCCATTAATGGGCTAGTGCTGATGCTCATGAATGCGGTGTCATCAGCGAAAGTTGAGGTTTGAATTAGGGAATGAACAGGCATGTCAGAGGTGTAGATGATATATAGTATAGGGCCTAGTATACTGCCCTGCGAAACTCCTGCTGAAACTTTTCTTTGAGTTGAAACAGAATCTTTCGGTTTTACTACAAAAGATCGATTCTTCAGATAGCTCTCCAGGAACTTGTGGGTATTTGCCGGTAGAAAAGAGACTATTTTGTGAATAAGGCCTTCATGCCACACTTTAACAAAGGCTTGGGAGATGTCTATAAAGAGAGCTGAGCAATATTTCCGATCTTCGAATGTTTTTCTGATCTGGGTTACTATACGGTGTACTTGTTCTGTCGTTCCATGACCCTTGCGAAACCCAAACTGGTGCGTAGGTATTACATGGTTTGCTTCAATATGGGGGTACAACATTTGGAGAAAGATCTTTTCAAACAGTTTAGATAAAATAGTGAGAAAACTTATGGGTCGATAGGATGTAATTTGTGACAGTTCCTTTCCAGGTTTTTGGATCATTATTATTTCAGACAGCTTCCATGATCGAGGAAAGTATCCAATTCGAAGTATAGCATTAAATATAAATAAAACAAGCTTGAGGATATTGTGGGGGAGTTCTGAAATCATTTTAGCTGTTATTTTATCGCGTCCTGGAGATTTATTCATTTTCAACGAGAGAATATTTTTCTTTAAGAGAGATAGACTTATTTTCATGGGATTTGTGACCATTGGGCTAATGATCGTTGGATTCACACGAGAGATTGTATCGTTAGGAGTAAATACTTCTTCCAGATGATCAGCAAATTTTTTCACTTTTTCATCACTACTCCTTGCCCATCCTCCATCTTTCATCCGTATTGGAGACTCCTGTGTTATTGGACGCTGCAGTTGCCTTGTGGTCTTGTGCAGGCTGTAGTTAGTGTTTTGTGTCGCTCCTAGACGAGATAAGTAGCGGGCTTCGGAGGTTTCTTTTTTTTCATCCATCGTCTTCTCGCTTTCCTTTTCTCTTTGATTAGGGATTCAATATGACGTGAGGAGTCATTTTTTGTTTTAGCATAGACCTTGTGCGGAGTTGCCAAATTTGCGGCAGTTGTCATTGTGGTAGTGAGGACGTTGATGACAGACTGAATTTCATCTGCTGTTTTGAGAGAAAAGTTTTGCCACAGATGAGAGCTTATGTACATCTTGTATATCAACCGATTTGTATGCCTGTTTGGAAAATGGTAAGAGATTTCCGGGTTCAAGGGAATGTTAAACATGGGCTGAGGAGCCTTGAACTTGTTGAGTGTATTGTGAATGGATTTCACTTCGTAACCCTCATTTTCAACAGCCTCCTTTATTTCCTGTATGGAACGTTGCTTTCAATGCCCTTGATTACAGCTATTAGTCCTTTAGAGCTTTTGAGTTGGTAAGTGTAGTGATTCTTACGTTCATGGTCAAAAAATTTGGAAACTTCACCATATTTTTCTTCTGTATATGTTTGAACTTTTGTCTCCAGCACTTTCCCCTTGCACAGGGACACTACATGGAAACCGTCTTTGCCAACTAAATGAGATAATCTGTTTACCAGATTGTTAGAGCTAGCTTCCCTTAGGAATTTTGGGGAGGTTTTTGTGCTTTCTTAGGTTGTGATTGCAAATTTTCTTCTTCTGTGGCCAAAATTGCGTAGTAATTTTGACCTCTTGGGTCAACCTGTGAGGGAGGGATGCTTCTGGAATACTTCGAGTTTGGAAGTTTTTGGCTAGACTTTTGGCTCAATTTTCTTTTTCTTTCCCAGTTTGAGGTTTTTGTTTCGGTATAGCGCCCTTCGAGGTCGATGTTGCCGGTTGAGTAGCATTCGCGAGAGTTGCCACTATATCACCGTTTGCACGAATGGTAGGTGAAATATCGGGTATACTTTTAGGCGGAATCTTAACTTGGGGCGAACTGATTGTTTGTGGAGCATGGGAATACGAAGCACTTACGGGCATACTTTTAGGCGGCAACATATTTTGTTCACTTGCCAAACTGTCATCATTGTTTGGAGAGATGTGAGCTGAGGGGGAATTCATAATGACACACTTCGCGGTTAGGAAGGCACTGTCATCTTTTTTGTTTTGGGATGCACTTTTCTGACACTCGTTTGCATTTATTTAGAGATAAGCATTTCTGCCGTTAAGACTCAGACGTCTCTCTGAGTGTGAGATACTCATATATGCACTTTTCGCCTTAAGATATGCGAAATGTAAACTATATTTTTTTCCAGATTTGTTGTGGCTGTAATATTATAAATTATATGTTATTATCACTGCACTGGGGAATTTTGATTTTGCGTCTTCTGACTGAATATTTTTGGGCTAAGAGTACATTAAACCTTTTTTATAATTATTTTTCTGGAGCCGATGTACAAACACGTTTGTCTGCACAGAAAGAAACACAATAATTTATGGTGCCACGGTCCCCAATGTCAAAACGGATCAAAGTACACACAGCGACGACAAGTGAAGATCTATTGTTTCGATTTTCAACACTGGTACACGCTATGCTTTTGGAAAACACTAGCACAAGAAAAGCAAAATATTATCTCGAAACTACATATACATCGATAACTGCTGGTGAAATTTGAGATATTAAAAGTCGACTTATTGTTCTGACTCAAAAGATTTATTTTGCAAATGACTATAAATCTTTGACTCAGAAGAGTCGAATTTCGCCTACTAGCAGTTTTTTAACGCTTACTCCGTTTCTAGACCCAATGGGCGTTATTAAAGCCAGTGGCCGTCTTGTCCACTCAACCGCTCTAACATACAATGAACGTCATCCAATCATTTTACCATATGCAGCTCAATAGACTCACCTGTTAGTAGAATCTACTCACAAAACAACAGCCCATGGGGGAAATCAGTTGCTAATTCGCACTTTGAGACCTGAACTTTGGAATTTTGAACTCAAAACTCTTGTAAAAAAGGTGATGCATCGGTGCAAAATTTGTTTGCTCTACAAAAATTAAACCCAGAGCCAGATTATGGCAGCACTCTCCAAAACGTACTACGCTGACTATACCTTTTTTGAACACTGGAGGTAATTTTGCTGGTCCGTTTGGTATTGTGAATTATACTGGTTGCGCTTGTTTGGTAACCAAAGGCTATGTTTGTGTTTTTTTGTATGCCTTTCAACAAAGGCTGTTAGAGGCTACGAGCGACTTGTCGACCCGTTTTTGGCAGCCTTCTCGAGATTTATTGGCCGTCACGGGTGTGCAGCTAGAATGTATTCGGACAACGGAACGAATTTTGTTGGAGCAGCGGAATTGATGTGCTTTAATAATTGCACATAGCACTGAATGCTATAAATTTGGACATTAATGTAAATAGCGAGCTGCATGTACTTAAGCACACACACACACACTCATTGCTCAGTTGCATTCCCAACTGTTTTGTTGCTATTGCCATTTTCTTCACACATTCTTTTCAACCGGCAAAATTTCGATGTGCAGCCAAAAGGAATGTGCAAAGAGTAAAATTTATTAGTCAAGTTTCTGTCTTTAATGCGTGCGCAACTTAGCCTCCGTGGTCTTGTAAGAAAGTGATCTTGAGAAAAAAAAAACATTGTAAATAACACATAGTGGCAAAATAAGAAATAAAATCAGTTCAAATTTTTACCAAAAAACTAAACTGTGTTTAACTTAAAAAAATACTCGTATATATCTGGTGACTAATCCAACGGTACTAACTGTAGAGGTATTGCATAGCTTATTGATAAAACAACACGTTTTCTTAGAACGCTTTCTGTAGTGACTAATCTTCTTGAATTTTAGACACATGGTGGCTAATCCAACGCTACTAACTACAGAGGTGTTGCAAAGCTTAGTCATATACCAAAACTATTAGAAGAACTTGTTACTGAGAATCGTATATATTAAGTCACCCCATACTTTACGAATTATGATGATTCAACGGTGTAAACAACATGGTTTTCTTAGAGCACGTTCTAATTCTTTTGAACTCATGTGTTTATGAATTTTGCTGAAAAGAAACAAACAGATGTAATTTACATTGACTTCAGTAAGTCTTTTAATAGGGCTGGTCATAATGGTTTGGTTATGAGTCTTGATCTTGTTGGATCTTCTCAAAGTCTGCTTCCATGGCTCAAATCGTACATGTTATCTATAAAATAGCGAGTAATGTTTTATAATGTGTTGTCTAAGATGGTTAATGTTACATCTGATGTATCACAGGGTAATGAAATATGGGAGAGATTCTCACACTTAGACTCACTCAACAGGGCTTAAAGGTCGACGATGATTTCGAACGCAAGACTTTTCGATTAATTGACTAATCGAAGTTTTCGTCAGACACATTTAATAATGGCATTAGTAAGCGAGATTGAACACGAGACCATGCCAATGATAATCTCGTGTAATAACCATCGCTCCACTGTCGTTATATACAGATAGTTTTGTTGTATATGGATGGTTTTATTACACTATAGGACGACCATAATATTTTTGTGGAATAAAGCAGAGTTAACTTAAGGTAAAAGCTAAAAAAAGCAAACATAGATTTTTATCGGGGTAATGCCACTGTTCGTAATTATCGGCTGAATTCTTTTGGATTTTGTTAGCACATTCCTTGATCTGGGTGTGCTTATATAGGTAGTTAAGATTATGATTACCAATAAGTCAAGATCTACACTTGGATTTGTTAAGAGATGGGTAAAGAAGTTTTCTGATCTGCATTTTACATTACTACTATATAAACATCATGTAAGGTGAGTGGTCGAACATACTTCTGTTAGAATATTATATGGAATCCTTAATACCGGACAAATTGTGGGAAATCTTACCCCTATCGACCACAACTCGCCACACCATCCTGCTATTTATTTCTTTTTTTTTATTTATTTTATTGCTTATATATTATTTTAAAGTTTATCCGCTGATGATTCTTTGCAGTTGATACCTCTTTTCTTTTTTTATTCTTGTCAACCATTTTTGAACTTTGTTCTGGCGTGAATTTTGAATCTGCAGGAGTTGAAGAGAATTTACTGGGAAAATTTATCTGATAGAATTATCGCCTTTTTAAAGAGGAATTCAAACTGGATATAACTATCATACATTTAAAATTTACGTGGCTTATCTTTTTTTGATTGTATATGTTTTGCTGGTTGCGTCCACTGTTAAGTGTACATTCGTAGCTAAAGCATAACTACAGAACTTCTTGTAACACTGTTCAACATCCAGTCCAGACAACGAGACTTGCAATAGATAACAGCGAAGATATTGTTAAAGTAAAAGTCAATTTTATGTTTGTGATTTTAATCGATGTGAAATCGTTAAAATTCTTTTAGTTTATTGACTATGTTCTGTTCCAGGCGGAAATAGAATGGCCGCATGCCAAAGTGCAACGGAAAGAAGAAGAATTTTTACAAAAACAAAGGATAACAGTTAATGTGCAATGGTAAATAAAATGTACATAAAAGTGCATGCAAATTAGATGCAGCTCTGCTAGCCAGTAGCGGTTACACTCCTCCCCAGTATGCCGAGCATCTTTGTAGGCTTACTCTCCTGATTTAGCCACATCCAATTTGGCAAGTTTTACGGCAGGTCTTTCAAAAATGCCAGAATTCGTGAATACTTTGGCACTGCGTACTTGCCCGTCTGCTGCTACTTTCGTCTCGATGTTTTTTCCTCGCGGCCAGATGTTTCTCGGCAGATTCGGATCAACAATTACCACTAAGTCACCAACTCTTAAAGGCTCGACTGGTTCGAACCATTTTGTCCGTCGAGACAACGTTGGCATATACTCAGCTACCCATCTTTTCCAGAAATGATCAGCTAACTGTTGCGAAATAAGCCAAGACCTCTTCAGCACAACACTATTGTCGCCGAAAATCGCTAACGGCTTCATCCCGTTTGAAGTACCTAATAAAAAGTGGTTAGGTGTCAACGCTTCCTCTTGGCCAGGTTCGATGGACAGATATGTCAGAGGACGAGAGTTGACGGTGGTTTCAGCTTCCACTAGCATAGCATTTAACATTTCGTCCGATGGCGCTCGTGAATGCATTACTTTATATAGCACGGTTTTCAGTGATCGCACCATACGTTCCCATGCGCCACCCATATGTGGGGATACCGGTGGGATGAAATTCCATTTTGTGAATGTGCTTGTAAAATTTCGTACCAACAGATTGCGATCAACTTCCTTCACTGCCAAACTAAGCTCTTTTTCAGCCCCAATGAAGTTTCTCCCATTGTCGCTGTAAAATTCTCTTGGGCTACCGCGTCTGGCGATGAAATTTTTAATTGCGACAATGCATGAAGTTGTGTCTAGTGAATATACGACTTCAATATGGATTGACCTAATCGTTAAGCACGTGAATAGAGCTCCGTACCGCTTTTCTCTATGCCGATTGACAGTTACGAACAGTGGGCCAAAAAAGTCAAGCCCAGTATAAGTAAATGGAGCGACATACGAAGCTTGACGAGCGTGTGGTAGCCTGGCCATTATCGGCGGTTTTGGTTTCGCATTAGCTATTTTGCAAACCTGACACTGTTTTAAAACAGTCTTTACTGTCATTCGCATACGGGAAATATGAAATTGTTGGCGCAGTTCGTTTATCGCCGTTTCTACATTCAAGTGATGAAATTTGCAATGAAAGTGCATAATAATTAGTGTAGTAAGTTTATGATTTCTGGGCAAAATGATTGGTGGTTCGTAGTGCGGGGTACACAAATAGTTCAGCCTACTGTTGATGCGAAGTAAATTCTTTTCATCGATATATGCTGAAAGTTTATATAGCGTTGATGATTTGGAGACGTTTTTGTTTTCTTTTATCTCATTAATTTCCACATGAAATTCGGAACTTTGAGCATCACGATATAACATTTCTTGCGCGCATTGTAATTCATACTGACTAAATTCGTTAGTCAATCGAAGCTGCCCAGTTGATTTTTGTTTGCAATTGTACACAAAGCGTAGAATATTTGCTGCGGTACGAATTAACTTATTCCATTTAGAGAAGCGCTCAAAATTTATAAGTGGTGAGTTTGCTATAATGTTTAAAGAAAAATTCTTTAGCTCGACTGAAGTTCTTTCGATTATACTGTTGTTTTCAGGCCACTCATCGGGCGAGTGATAGAGAAAATCTGGTCCATTGACCCAGCGACTGTACCGGAAATCTTCTGTAACTACCTGTGGTTTCGTAGCTTCATCGGCGACATTCAATTTGGTTGGTATCCATTGCCATTCGTTTAGATCGGAGATGTCTAATATTTCGCTTATGCGAAAAGCAACAAACTGGTGATATCGGCGGCTGTCGGATCGTAACTAACTAATAACTGTTTTGGAATCCGACCAAAATAACTTTTTATTGAACTGTATGGAATGTGATTCGATTATATGCTTCGCATAACGTGCTCCTATTACTGCGGCCATTAATTCAAGGCGAGGAATAGAAAGAGGCTTTAAGGGTGTCACACGCGCTTTGGAGCCGATTAGAGCACATTCAACCTTATCACTTTTGCAAACGCGTATGTAACTTACCGCTGCGAAGGCATTTTCGCTGGCGTCTACAAAAGCGGGTAGTTGCAACTCAGCACCATCATACGTCTGGCTATAGTTTATATAACAGCGTGGTATTCTAATATTCTGCAATTTAGGCAAATTGCTGACCCATTTCCTCCAACACTGCAAATGATGCAAAGGGATCTTCTCGTCCCAACCAATGTTGCTACGCCATACTTATTGAAGTAAAATTCGACCTTGAATAAAAATATTATTTATAAGGCCCAACGGATCGAAAATAGACATTACGATACTTAGCATTTGTCTTTTTGTTGGTGGCTTTTCACCATTGATAAATTCGAGTTGCCAAATAGCTGGAGATAATTTAAAAGTAATTGCATCTTCCGAAGGGATCCAGATTATGCCCAACACCTTCTCAGAGTGATTTTCACCCATCATATTTACCGACCCTTGTGTAACTTCTTCATTCAAAGCCTGAAGAACTTGCATATCGTTACAATGCCAGTTGTGAATGTTGAAACCGCCTTGGCGGTGAATGTACTTGACGTCTTCAGCAAGTGTAATGGCCTCTTCGACTTTGTCCACGGAGTCTAAGTAATCATCCACATAGTGATTATTAATGATGGCTTTAGATGCAGTGGGATGAGAATTTTCAAAGCGCAAAAAAAACAAAATATTTTCATCAATAGACGAATGCGAACAGTTACTGGCTTTGGCGTTAATGTAATTTATGTTTTGCGTTTTGTTGTTATTCACACTTTCGTTATGAAGCAAACGATGGTGTTTGTATTGGCAGCCGTTCACATTGCATATGCTGCCTTTGCAGTGTTTATAGTTGCCATGTCGATGCAAACATAGTTTGCACAAATGCTTCTCCTTTACGATTTTCCATTTGTTTTCGCGGCTTAGAGAAATGAAACGTTGGCAGTCCAATACTTGTTTACATTCGCCGTCGCAAACGCAACATTTTTTTGTGTCTGTAGAATGAATGCCAAGATAACTATTCTTTTCTTTTTCTCTTCTTTTACTTGTCACCGTCGTTAATACGCTGTTCGCTGAAATTCCGTAGTCAAAAATCCAGTCGGCAAATTGTACAAGATTGACGACGTTATTTTGTTGAAGCAAAGTCAGCTTAAATTTTCCCAAATTCAATTGTAGAAAGGGTGGCAACTTTTCAACAAGCTCCTGAAGTAAAGTTGAATTATTTAGTTCTTGGTGTAAACCTGATGCTTCGATCGATGTTTGGAATCCTTTTACCTCAACCGCAAAGGAAGCCAGTTGATGAAGATTATCATAGGCGATAACTGGCAGGGCTTTCATACGGGTTTTTATTGCATACAGGATTTTTTCCGGTTGCCCGAAGAGTAACTTCAATGTCGACATAGCAGCTGACACGCAAGAAGGATGAACGAGAATATGCCGTACTGCGTGTAGTGCATTGCCTTTCAGACAGCGCTGCAATCGCACTAGATTTTCTGCATCTGAGAGGCCACAGACATTAGTTGACCAATCATAGGTGGAAATAAACAATGGCCATTCTTCCGGCCGGCCTGAGAATTGAGGTAGCTCCCGTGGAACTGAGTGACGTGCACTTATTTGTTGTGCAGACAAGTTAAATTGAGTCGACTGATCGATGTTAGATATATTGTTTGTGGGCGGAGGCGGTGTTCCTGATAATCGTGCTTGTGCCGAGATGGCAGGAACGGCTGAAGTAGTGGCGTTTATGCTTGAAAAGTGAAAGTTGTCGTCGTGCATGTGTCATAGGTGTGTGGCAGTTGCGTTGAAGGTAGGATTAGATGCTGGTAGTGAAATGTTCTGGCGCAGGTTATTAATGCAAGATGCTGGTAAGTTAGCGGAAGCTTGACTATTTGTGACTACGTTTGTCGCAAATATATTAGCGTTTATGTGGTCACTGTATGTCGGTGCTGTTTGCAGGTTACTGTCGCAAGACGTATATAATGTTGAGTGCAGTGGAACGTTGCTAGCGGCTGTGGAAGAATAATTCGCAGAAGTTTGGCGTGAGCCTAGAGCTGTCGACGACAGTGGTACTCTGCATGTTTCTGCCCAATTAGAAACCAATTGATAGGTATCGCTTGCGTCGTCTCTGCCAGCCATACGTTCTAGAATCTTATATTTTCTACCTATAAATGCCAATTTTAATTGTAGCTCTTCTTCTAATCGTTCTAGTTCAAGAGACTCATTTGGACGGCAAGGCTCTTTGCCACTTGCGGACGAAAGGGTGGAATCGTTGGGAACCTCATCGATGGTTTCCAGGCCGTTGTTGCGTATGGGGGGTATATCGACGGGCGAAGGAGGTGACTCAGTGGATTGTTGATCTGTTGATAGTGAAGGATTCATCAAACTTACCGCGAGGAATGCAGGTTCAGTTATAAAAAGGATGGTTTTCTGGTAGCCTGGTTCCAATGGTAGATGTTGTCCAATCAGTTCAAGATGGCATACACGTGTCGGTGCCTTCTGCTAACTAATTTATTGTTTTTCAAATTACAAAAGGTTAACGAAGACGATTTAAAGGCCAACAGAAATAAAAGAATTTTAAATTTGTTAAAGTAAAAGTCAATTTTATGTTTGTGATTTTAATCGATGTGAAATCGTTAAAATTCTTTTAGTTTATTGACTATGTTCTGTTCCAGGCGGAAATAGAATGGCCGCATGCCAAAGTGCAACAGAAAGAAGAAGATTTTTTACAAAAACAAAGGATAACAGTTAATGTGCAATGGTAAATAAAATGTACATAAAAGTGCATGCAAATTAGATGCAGCTCTGCTAGCCAGTGGCGGTTACAGATATAAAAACATTATTTCTTCATGACATTGCAGGCTTTATTTCGCATAATTACAATTATCTGTCAAGTTCAAATGTGCACCGATTTGTTCGATAATTGTATTGCTATTTGGGATGCGGATCCGTTATGTCTCTCATAGAAACGGGTTTCTTCTCAGCTTCTTTTGAGACACATTTTTAGGCAGCAAAATCGTTAGCCATAGACAAGAACGGGTGATAATCACTTGGTGCTAAGTCCGGACTATAAGGCGGATACGAATTACTTACAAAGATTCTGCAGATTCATTACCGATGCGTGGCCTGGCGTTTGTCTTCATGGAACACAATTATTTCCCTTTTGGCCCTAGGCGACCTCTCCTCCAAATTAAAAGTTTGACCACAGGGAAACAGCTCGTAGTAGTCGATTCCCTTTCAATCCCATAAGACTGATACTAATCCCATAAGACGACGCACTGGGCATATTGAAATGTGATTGCCAACGCCCCCTTAGGATTACCAAGTTGAAAGTGGACTATCTAGGAATAGGGGCTGACAATTTAGGGAGCATACCACCGCAATTGTCAGCGCTTTCTTCCAGCCAAAAGATAAAAAATTGGTTTTGCTAGTATTGAATATAATCCGCATTGGCGGAGGTGGCCTATCTTACCACTTCTTGCTTCTATACATTCCAGCACAAAATCTCTTCCAGCAATTTTGGTATCAACCACAACCCGTGCTATGTTCCCATAACGGGTCTTACATTAAATGATCAGGCGGGAACTCAGTCCCGGGGCCTCTTGATCGCCACGCTACCGGCCAAATATACCGGTTGGAGCTGACTAGCAAAGCAAATGCAAAGCTACTACCAAATTGTCATTTATACACCATACTTCACGCGATTTGTAGCTCTGTGGAAAATAATACAGACTGGGCATTTTCATATACTGCAGGAGCGGGGATCCCAGGTAGATTGAATGGTCGATACTACATTGCAAGGATGCGGTATCCTCACCGGCGGGAGGCGGGGAAAACTCCAAACCCATTCCGTTCCAAATTGAGAGCTAAGATGGGTAAGACGTATTATAGCATCTGAGAATACATATTGAGGCGATTACATCTGGTATGCTAGATGATATTATCGACCGTCGCACTCAGATTCTACTGGCTGTCAGTAACAGATTGAAAAGGTACCTCACAAGCAGGAAAAGGAGAATAGATAACACTCTCTTCGTATTTAACCAGCGGAAATTCTATCGTGAGCTGGAGAAAAGAAACAGTGTAGAGTTGGCAATCCTTCAGGCACCTGTTCAATCGGAAATAGAATAATTCTAGGAAGGATTATGGGAAACACCTGCAACTTTCCACGAAAATCCAATGTGGACAGAATCAATGCACACGAGGCAAATGCGAGGTAGTACAATCTCGGAATCCGATCTAGGCGCAGCATTAAGTAAGGCTAAGAACTGGAAGGCGCCAGGAGTGGATGGTATTCAGAACTTCTGGTTGAAGCATCTTACATGTGTTCATCCACATTTAGTATCAATTTTTAATGAGTTCTTAAATGGGGGAACCCCAATGCCAAGTTTTCTTACAATGGGAAGAACGTTCCTTTTATATAAGAATGGTGATACTAAGGACCCTCGGAACTACCATTATATTACTTGCTTACTAACTATGTATATGAATGGCTTACTGGAATAATATCGGAGAAAATCTACAGCCATTGTGCTGAGAATAACTTGTTACGGTTGGAGCAAAGAGGAGTTGGTCACAATAGAAGCAATTGTAACAAGAAATTCGATTTGTCATCAAAGAAATTTAAGTGTGGCGTACATACTTATTTGATACAAGCTCTGGAGAATAACGGAGTGGACCGGAGAATAATTGCATTTTTTGAGAGAATAATGCCTTCATGGAGGACGTATATTTTTTTTTCATTCATTTTCTTTATTAGATCTTTCGTTCGAAATTTACAATAAGTATTCAAATCTTAATTCTATCTTAAACTTAAGTATCCTGCCATTGCCGGATCTTTTTTTGGCGAGCCGACCTTTTTATCACCGGACCAAGTCTAGCGTGTCCTTTCTCTTTAGCCGTATATGACCGGAAAAATGTTGAAGGTTTTGAGCTAGTGGGTTTGAGTGGGAGGACAACTTCGATATATATGACCTGCTTAATTTTCTTATATTATTGGAAATATAAGGAATGTTTAAATCCTTGTGTATGTATTCCTAATATACCATGGGGCACCACAAATTTGGGGCAGTATTCTTGATTGTCTTCTCTGTAGCTTATTTATGTCAGAAGCCGATGCCGTTCCCAACAATTGGATGCCGTATGTCCATGTTGGCTTCAATATGGTTTTGTAGATGGTGATTTTATTTTCCAAACTGAGAGTAGACTGGGAGCCAATAAGCCAGTGGAGTTGAGCCATTTTTAATTTCAATTGTATGATTTTTGAGTCAATGTGATTTTTCCACGTAAGACGTCGATCAAGGTGAATACCCAAATATTTGACATGGTTATGAACAGGTATAGTACTACCGTGAATAGTGAGGGCTGGGAAATTATTCTGTCTAAGAGAGAATGTAACCTGTACACTCTTAGTGGCATTTACTTTTATCTTCCACTTTTCGAGCCAAGATTCTAATGTATGTATATGAGACTGCAGTTGTCTAGAAGCCATTCATGGGCAAGTGCTAGTGCTCATGAATGCAGTGTCATCGGCGAAAGTTGAGGTTTGAATTAGGGAATGAACAGGCATGTCAGAGGTGTAGATGGTATATAGTATAGGGCCTAGTATACTGCCCTGCGAAACTCCTGCTGAAACTTTTCTTTGAGTTGAAACAGAATCTTTCGGTTTTACTACAAAAGATCGATTCTTCAGATAGCTCTCCAGGAACTTGTGGGTATTTGCCGGTAGAAAAGAGACTATTGTAGGGGAGTTCTGAAATCATTTTCGCTGTTATTTTATCGTGTCCAGGAGATTTATTTATTTTCAACGAGAGAACATTTTTCTTTAAAAGAGATAGACTTATTTTCATGGGATTTGTGACCATTGGGCTAATGATCGTTGGATTCACACGAAAAATTGTGTAGTTAGGAGTAAATACTTCTTCCAGATAATCAGCAAATTCTTTCACTTTTTCATCACTACTCCTTGGACGCATATGATCCTTAATAGCATTTGTGCTCGGAAAATTCGTATAAACAGGGGAATTTTCCAGGGAGATGCATCAGCCCGCTGTGGTTTTGTCTGAGTCTAACACTTCTCAGCAGAGCATTGAATAACTCCCCTAATGGATATCGAATAAAGCACAAATAAAGACAGTCTGCAATCACCTATCTATGATTTGAAGTTATTTGCACGGTGAAGGTACCACCTATCGAACCTACTGGATATTGTGGAAAACTTAGCAATGATATTTCCATGCAATTTTGGTTCGATAAATGTAAGTCAATAGAGATGGTAAGAGACCAGGTAATACATTCAGACAGATTTTTACTGAATGAGGGCATAATTCAGATGCTGGATTACAATCAGTCTTATAAATACTTAGGTGTGGAGGAAATGAGAGGAATGCATCATGCAGTAATAAGGGACAGCTTGAGAAGGCAGTGTGAAATTAGAATACGGAGACTATGTAGAACCAAATAGAATGCTAGGAACATGATTAAGGCAATCAATACATATGCCATCCCAATCTTATTGCATTCATTTGGAGTGATAGTGTGGTGTGATACTGATTTAGATTCCCTGCAAAGGAAAATCCGAACCATCCTGACAAGTTTTGGAGAGCATCATCCCAGGCTGCCGTTGAGAGGGTAATGTTGCCGCGAAAATTAGGTGGACAGGTGGACAAAAATCAACATTTTAACCAGGTCCACAAACAGCGGGAACTCTTTTATATGAATGCAGCGGAGATCGAACAATATTCTGTTTTGGTGAATTTGGACGTCAACCACACACCGCTCAAACTTTCTACACCGCAATACAATCCTCTAGGGAGTACAAGTAGCGATGCCGATATTGTGGAACAATGGAAATGCAAGGCTATACATGACAGATTTCCACACCAATTGGAAGTGGACAATGTAGGCAGTAATGCGTCTACAATCTGTTTTCAGTATGGGCAACAGTTTCCGGAAACATGGGCTTTCCTAATGGCAATACATTATCGACCAGTTATTCTACATGAGGATGTTGATAACTAATGCCGAAGATGTGGCCAGGCTCCGGAAACTACAGACCATATAATTAACGGATGCTCCGTAATGGCCAGAACTGCATATCGGAGGCATAAAAATGTGGCAAGAGTAATTCATCAAATTCTTGCAATTAGAAGTGGTTTTGTAGAGGAAAGTGTTCCTCATTATACATATCACTCTGAGGAGGTTCTGTTGAGTACGAAATATAAATTGTACTGTACAATTTCAGCGGATAGGGCTGTTATTGCCAGTAGACCAGATATCGTTTGGATAGACAAGCGCGGAAAGACGGGGTATCTTGTTGATGTAGCAGTGCCACTTTCCGAAAATGTAAATAGTACAATTGCGGAGAAAATTTCGAAATATACAGATCTGGCGTTTGAAATTAAACAACGGGAGCATCTCCGACTGGTGGAGATTATACCGATAGTGATCTCAAGCACTGGAATAGTGGTGAATTCCGTGTCTCACCATGTGAGTGAGTTGGGACTATCTGGGCACTTGCACGATATGTGTAAATCGGTAGTCCTTGATACATGCAGGATAATGAGAACATTCCTGGGGTAATGTGTACAATGTGAATAATGGTGCAATGTGACGGAAAAAAGGACACAACAGTGCTGAAGTGACTTGTGGCCGAGTCCACCGTCATGTTCAACTATAAATGGACCCCAGCTCGCGCGGTATCTGGGAGGGATAGAGGCGTGGGAAATAATAATAATAAGCCCGCAGGGGAATACCTAAGGAGCGGTACCCTAGTCAGATCTGTTCCACATTGGACGACTGTATTATTAAGTCTTTCGGGCAGGTAGACAGAAAACAATGCCCAAACAATCATTTAAAATTATGCAGAATATGCAAGAAAGTTTTGATAATATGAATGCGACAAATATTAATATAATAACATATAGAACAAGACAAAGGGCCGTAAATCCCACCTGCACGAGATGATTCCCTTCTTATCGAAGGAGGGACCACGAACGCAGGGCTGTCAAGACGCAGGATAAAGTGGACGCTAGAAATAAACACGTCCATGATAAAAACCTACTTCAGGGCGACGCGCACTCAGACCCAAGGGTCAAATTACAGGCAGCAAATGTATAATATTTTCATCCAAGATTACCCAAATATGCATCATATTACGCACCAAAACCTAGCTCTTAGAACAGCTGCAGTTATTAGGAATAACCTAATACCACCAACACTAATAGAGCAAATTCGACAAGCAGTACTGAACGAGACCACACAGACAGACAACACAGGACATATTGACGACAGAAACATGGACAGCCCAAGACACATCGAAACCCAAATAGCTACTCCGGATATCTACAGTAGCACCCATACATATACTACATCCGGAGACCAAGAAAACAATATACCGACGTCGCAGGCGTCAGGAGACTCTAATTTACTCTGCTCCATCAACACATTATACAACCAGACAAAAATCAAATACATAGGTATAGATCCAGAAGCTGGGCCCATATTAAGTAGATTCAAGCCTAGGAAAAGCACTTTTATGGCAATAGATATATTGAATAGGATAATACTGCCAGCGGAGAAGGAAGTTATAAATACAGACTACTAAAGGCTAGTTGATATACTCTATTGTGCAGCATATGCAATAACGAGAGTGGAAGAGCAGCGTCGAAAAATTAGGCCTATGAACAGAGGTATTAACAAACAAGTGGCAAATGACGCAACGACTAGGCAACACAGACTAAAGAGCAATATCCCTACATGGAAAACAAGACTACTTAGCAAGATAGAAGAACTGAGGAAGAACCAGCTTACAGGATAAGCGAATCAGTAAACGGAATAAACACAAATTAAGTACAATAAAGAAAAAATACTATATACACACGCAATTCGACGCACCTAACACAACAATAGAACAAATTAATGAGGCAATAAGACAGAAACTTGCGAATTATACCCACAGAAATGGAATATATACCAAAAGTTACAACAGGAAAGTTCATAACTATAATTTCAGAAACAATGAGAAACAGTTTTATAACTCCTTGAGAAAACAAGAAGACAACACGCACAGCGCGAGTAATTGAGTAATTGCAATGATTCTTGGGGCGATACCGGTGATGCTGTAAGTATCGTCAGGGACACCCATGCCGGTAAGTCCCAAGATGAGCAATGAAACTAAGAGCAATCCAAAACATAGAAGGAGAACTATAAGCCAACCCAATGAATGGAGAGAAGCTACCGCTGGAGGAAGCAGCATGCGAGCCGGTAGTGGTGGTGCAATAATGCGGCCATTACCCACCGGGACAACCCGAACAAACCGTAGTCTGCAGACTCACAACGGCAGGACGTCACCCGAACCTGCTCCGACTGTTTCGAAGAGCGGGCTTACCCTGACAGCGCATACGATGGACTATTGAAATGAATAAGGACGTTATGCGCTTCCATTACAAAGCCACTAGATGTGGCACTAACACGCTAGGACAGCGTAATAGACAATATATGTACAGTATTCACATTCACGAAACCGTCTTAACGAACAAAATACAGCCTCCAGGGTCAGGGCTATCACGATCAGCCGTACGATATCGCAGGTGGAAATGTCGGAAATATTAAGGGGAATTCAGGAGGAAATAAGGTCGATTGTCAGTAGACAATAGGGATAACTTAGAGTTGGATTCGATTTCTAGTACTGACGGCGTTCAAGTTGACCAAAGTAGAGAATCGTTGGAAACCCGGAGGGAAATTTATCTACGGTCGGAAAACAACGATGGCCGGATGGTTGAATCAAGACAATCCTTAACCCTTTGGGATGAGGTTCATTTTCAAACTGTTTTGGAAGCCTTTGAGGAAAGCAAACTGGAATATGAAACGTTGGATGAAACCTAAGATCCGGTACAATAAGAAGGTTGGTGAAAGCTTGGAGTACTTAAATAGTATCTTAAATACGCTTCTTGGGGAACATCCAACCTTCGAAAATATTCACAGTGCAATATACTGTGCCGCCGTGACTGTTTCCAAAATGTATGGTGTAGGTATCAAATCGGATGCTAGTGGCAACCCAAGGGGGAACGACAAGCTGGCATGGCAAAGACGTATTTAACTAACGGAAATTCTATCGTGAGCTGGAGAAAAGAAACAGTGTAGAATTGGAAATCCCTCAGATACCTGTTCAATCGGAAATAGAACAATTCTGGGGAGGATTTTGGGAAACACCTGCAACTTTCCACGAAAATCCAATATGGACAGAACAATTCACACGAGGGAAATGCGAGGTAGTACAATCTCGAAATCTGATCTAGGCGCAGCGTTAAGTAAGGCTAAGAACTGGAAGGCGCCAGGAGTGGATGGTATTCAGAACTTCTGGTTGAAGCATCTTACATGTGTTTATCCACATTTAGTATCAATTTTTAATGAGTTCTTAAATGGGGGAACCCCAATGCCAAGTTTTCTTACAATGGGAAGAACGTTCCTTTTATATAAGAATGGTGATACCAAGGACCCTCGGAACTACCGTCCTATTACTTGCTTACTAACTATATATAAATTGCTCACCGGAATAATATTGGAGAAGATCTACAGCCATTGTGCTGAGAATAATTTGTTACCGTTGGAGCAAAGAGGATGTGCTAAGAATTCTAGAGGTTGAAAGGAGTTGGTCACAATAGATGCAATTGTAGCAAGAAATTCGATTTGCCATCAAAGAAATTTAAGTGTGGCGTACATTGCTTACAGGAGGCGTGGGAATAATAATAAAAACAATAATAAAAATAATAATAACAATAATATAGGAACAATGATTATAACAGCAAAAGTAATAGGAATCACAATGAAATGGAATTACAATGATTGGAATTACAATGAGACAATAGTAGGCACAATGCAAACTGAAGGGTGTCCCCACAAAAACGCAAGATTTAAATGACTGATGCAGCAATTGATTTGTTTCTCTGGCTGTATGACATGTGGCGCCGTCTTGTTGAAACCACATGCCGTCCACATTCATTTCTTCAATTTTAGGCACAAAAAACTGGTTATCTTTCACGACACCGAACACTATTGACTGTTTGCGCTTGACATGCTTCATTTTCATAATAAAAAGGTTCAATAATTCCTCCAGTCCAAAATCCACACCACACAGTGACACGTTGAGGATGCATTTGAATCACTCGAGGATTTTCCTCACCCCAAATGCGACAATTCTACCTATTGACGAAGACATCAAGATGGAAATGGGCCTCGTCACTGAAGGTGATTTTATCGGCAAAAATCTGCATTTTCATATTGTCTCTCTAATACCCAATTAACGAACTCCATTATCCGTCCATGGTCAGCTGGCTTCAGTTCCTGAGTCAATTGAACTTTGTATGCATGAAGATGCAAATCTTTGGTCAAAATTCGCTGCACAGTGGATTTGGAGACACCAATTTGCTCATCTCGGTGTCGAATTGAGATGGGTGGAGTTTGAGCGACATCATCACGTACAGCTGCGACATTTTCGGTCGATCGAACTGGTCGAAGGCGCGTTGTTGTCTTTACATCACCAACAGACCTAGTTTTGGCAAATTTATCCATTAATCTCTTTACAGTTGACTCTTTTGGAGCATTATAGGCCTCAACTCCGCCTATCTTACCACCTCTGCTACTCTATGGGTCTGTAGCACCCTGTTGCAATGCAGTTCCACATTCGAGGACAAAGTCTCTACCAGTAATTTTGGTATGAACCACAACCCGCGTGATGCTCCCACTAGGGTGCCTACACCATATGATCATTCGATAACTCAATCCCGGGGCCTCCTGATCTCCACTAAAGTCACCGGTTGGAGCTGAATAGCATAGCAAAAAGCAAAGTTACTACCAAATTGTGATTTATACACCATACTTCACGGGATTGGTTGCACTGTGACAAACGAGTACAGACTGGACATTTTTACATACCTGCAGGGACGGAGACTTCAGGCAGCTAGAACGGTCGACACCACATTGCATGGGTGCAGAATCCTCACCGGTGGGAGACGGGGAAAACTCCAAACCCCTTCCGTTCGGCGACGGTGAACGGCAACCATGACATATTTACATAGGGAAAACCCCATGCCTGTCCGTACCCCCGAGAGATCAGAAAGATACAGATGACAGGGCACAGAGGCCTCTGGTTAAACTCGGTAGCTGATCTACTCACCGTTGCTCAGCCAAAACACCCTTTGTAGAGAGCATATTGCTGATTATCCAGTCATACTCTGACCTTGCTATCGCTAATCCTTGGAGGTCCCTTATATCTGCATATAAGGGACATTCGCACAAAACGTGCCACCAGTCTTAGGCTAGTGCACCACAGTTGCACGACTCGCGATCGGACAGGGCTCTCTTATACTGGAAGGCATTGAGTAATGCATGTCATGCATGGTCTCTGTCGAAACCGTTCGACATACTGGCATACAAGCCAATAACACCACTCTCTGATAAGAGGATCTTGCGGTATCCGAATGCAGAATTCACCGATTCGTACCACACAGGAGACGCGTAAGTTGCCATGGCAACAAACATCCCCAGATAAACGATACGAACAGCTCGTCTACTAAGCACCCAGTCACTCCTAAGCACTCGCCTAAACTGGCCAACAACGCTGACCAGCTTACTTCTCAGCCTGTCCAAATGAGGCAAATAGTTCATTCGCTCTCCCATGGCAACGCCCAAGTACCTTAACTCGGTGACGCACCTGAGCATAGACCCATCAGTCAAACGAACGAGTGGCTTGAGAGATAATCTACCCCGCACGAGCACCATGTTGGTTTTATCGACAGCAACATCTACACCGACATGCTCTGGCCATTGCCTAACTATCGTCATCATGGCCAGGACCCTCTGTTCCAACTGAGAACGAGAGGGACCCTCAACCATAATAAGTGGGTCATCAGCATATGCACAAACTTTGCACTGGTCACTTATCTGCCGCAATAACGGGTCCATCATCAGTTCCACATAAATGGACCGCAAATGAAACCCTTCGGACAGCCACTAACAACGTCGAGCCCACAGCACTATTTGCCCCAATTACTCCAGCTGTTGGGCCGCTGAGGTAACTACCCAAAGGCGCAATTGCTGGCACCCTACCTACTGAAGCGTTTCCAAAACACTGACCCACAACAGGCAATCGAAAGCGCCCTTAAAGTTCACGAATACACCAAGAACATAGTTCTCAGTGGATTCGCTCACGCACGACTTCCACGTTATTTCCCTTTTCCCTATAGATGTGGTAGAGATGACCATCGGGATCATCTCTATGCCGAGTAGCGAACTCGCGCCACCCTGACTCCTTAAAGTCTATAAGCATTTGCTTGTATTCATTAAGTCCGTCTCTATACGATGACCTGAGGTGGTCCAAGTCGTCGACCTCTGTCCGTCTACCCCTTTGGAAACATCTCCTGAGGCGTCGACCTTCCCCCCTCTTCCGACTTAACTCCTGAGTCCACCACCTTATTCTCCTCCTAGTCCGCCGCACGCCCCTAGGAAGGAGACTGTCGTTGACGCGGTGAACAGTCTCAACAATCGTTGATACCTGTTCATCCACCGTCATCCGATTAAAAGCTTCTAAGGGCACATCGGCAGCTGCAGCTGCGACCATCCCGCGGCATCCCGCTTAAGTTCCTGGTGCGCTACCGCCTGATGCCTACGCTGCTATCTTAAACCCGTTCATGAGTGAGCACAACTTCAATGTAGTTATGGTCACTCACGGACGAGCTGACCATCTAGTCTGAAACCTAGATATCAACATCACATCAATATCACTAACCCCATGCCCACTACCGAAAGTTCACTCGGTTCGTTCACTACGTGAAGTCCCCTAGAGAACATCCACTCACTTAGCACCTCACCCCGAGATTGATTGTGATAGCCGGACGTAGCGCCGGTTACCTTGCTGAACCACGTCGGGGAAGGTGCATTCGCGTCTAAACCGAGGATTACAGTGTTACCACTTGAAAGTGATAACACTGTATCCATATATGTCAGATAAGGGTCCAAAGGATCGCTAAACTTGCAGTACAAGCTAGCTAGGAGGAGACGACCGAAAACCACTGACAATGACTGCAGCATTGTCTTTTATCAGGAAATACCCGAATAAAATCAGGTAACCCCGCACCCCATTATGGGCTACGTGGGGCTCCTGTATAAGAGCAATACTGCAGCCACTGTCACAAATGGTTTTCCCCAGTTCCGCCATTGTAGCGACGCGTCTACCACTATTTAATTGTAGAAGGCGAGTACCCATCCTAGTGTCCTGCTTTCGCCCTGGCTACCATGGCGCAATACAGCGGACAGTCCTCAGACACCATACGATGATCCGAGGGCTCCCCCCAAAGAGCGCAGTTACAGCGCGAGTCTGGGTTAAAGCAGTCCCTGGCCATATGTCCGTGATGGCCACAGCGAAAGCAGACATCTTCCTCTCCACGCCACTCTTTCCTGAAGTGGTTAACGACAAAGGAGATAACCGATCGTTCAGATCATATCATTATACTGGCGCCCAAAATTAAAGATTTGTTCAACTTCAAAAAATATTAATGGTTCCATCGTCTGAAATTTTTAATAGACCCTGGAGTAGACATCTCAGTATGTAAAAGTAAAACACTGGAAGACGTTAACATGCGAGAAACCGCGACATTAACAGGAATTACAAATGAAGCCATATAATGCCTGGGAACAAAAAAATTGAGTCTGTTCATTGATAACAAAAGTATTACAAATCCATTTCATATAATAGTTG
>JAHXMU010000194.1:4535285-4622656 GCA_019455685.1 Philornis downsi | reverse complement strand
GATGAACTCTAACCCAAAATTCAACACAAATATGATTATATCGGCAAGAGCAGAATAAATTGTTTCATTAAGTTTACAAATTAATGAAGACAGCATCGTTTTAAATAAAAAAAAACAAACAGGAGTTTACTTAGCAAATATCATAATTCCAGCCAAAGATACGTAAAATTTTTAAATACAACGGAAAGAGATTTTGTTTTGAAGATTTTGGATTGCAAACTACAACCACTTCGGAATTACAATACACATATATAGCGCAAATGTTAACAACAAATGCAGAAATGATAGACTAGAAAATTTATTGAAAACGCTTCAAATAGAGGGAAAAGACCCTCGTGTGCAAAGTTCGCTTATTGAAATTTGTAAAGAATATAAAGATATTTTTCACTTACAATGAGATGAGCTAAGTGTAAACAACTTTTATACGCAAGAAGTACAAGTAAATGATTCTACGCCAGTTTACATAAAAAAAATTATAGACTACCGCAAATGCAACCGGCATAATAAGCTTTTGAATGACAACATTATTGGACATTTAGTCAGTCCTTATAATTCAACTTCGCTAGTAGTACCGAAAAAATCTATCGAAAGTTAAATGATAAAATTGTCAACGACAACTTCCCTTTAACAAGAATCGAAGATGTATTAGATAAAATAGAAAGAGCAAGATATTTTTCAACATTGGATATGAGAAGCTCATTTTTTCAGTTCAAACGCTTACCTTTTGGATTAAAAATATCTTCAAACAGGTTTCAAAGAATGCACTAAGCGGATTGGAATCTGAAGCATTTTTATGCGTTGATGATTGTATTTGGATGCAGCTTGAAACATCATAATGAGAATTTGATTAAAGTATTCCAGTGAATAAGGAATTGCAATTTAAAGTTAGGCGCAAACAAATGTAGCTTTTTAAAAGCAGCAGTCAATTATCTTGGTCATCTCATAATGGACAAGGGAATAAAAATAGATCCATCAAAGAATGAAATAATAAGAAATTTCTCCATACCCAAAAATGCGGATGAAATTAGGAGGTTTGTTGCATTTTGTAATTACTATAGACGTTTCATACCGAACTTTGCTGATATAGCGCAGAATTTGAATACGCTATTGAAGGACAGAAAATTTTGAATGGAATGAGAAATGTCGACAATCTTTTGAAAACCTTAAAGATAAATTATTGATTTTACAGTATCCAGATTTTGAAAACCCATTTATTTTGACAACAGATGCATCCAATTATGCACTCGGAGCAGTTTTATCTCAAGGGAAGATTGGCTCCGATTTACCCGTATCTTATGCAAGTAAATCATTGGCAAAACATGATTTAAACAAATCGATTATAGAAAAAAAAATATTAGCCATTCATTGAGGAATAAATTTTTTCAGACCATACTTGTATGGAATAAATTTTACAGTTATAACGGATCACAGACCATTAGTATCCTTATTTTCACATAAGAATCTATCCTCGAAAATGACACGCGTACGACTGGATTTGTGTGACTACGATTTTGAAATATTGTATAAAAAGAGGAAAAATGAACACTAATGCAGATTCCATATCTAAAATAATATTCAACAGTAAAATATTGACAAAATATGATCCCCAGGAAACCAGGAAAGAAGCAGATGAAAAAATTCTAGCAATAAAAAGATGTATGAACAGGAAATAAACAAACAGGTATGTAGACAAAAGAAACAATTAAATCTCAGATATGAAGCCTGATCAACTTTTTATTTGGGACTCATCAATAGCGGATTTGAAAAAATATGAAAAAATTTAAATTAATGATGGAGAAAAATATTAAGAAAACTACGATGGAAATAAATGGAAACGAATTTATAGTAATATGCAATGATAATCCACAAAACACAATGCTGATTTTGGAGAAGCTGATATCGTTGAAAATTAATGAGCTAGCATTACATAAAAACGATAAAATAATGGATGTGGCCACGGATGAAATAAAAACAATGTTAAAAACATTACTGATTTGAATTTTATACAATGAACCAACAAGAATAAATTGCAAAGATACGCAGATGAGATTAATTGATAAATATCATAATTCTACTCCTGGAGAACACTTAGGGGTCAAAAAACAACTTTAAAATTGAAACAACGATATATTTGGAGAATCATGAGCAAAATGATTAAACAACACATATTAAACTGTGAACAATGCAGAATGAATAAGCAAACGAGACATACAAAGGACAAAGTGGTTATAACAGGCACACCAACTACAAGTTTCGAAACGGTATCAATAGATACAGTTGGACCTATGAGATTGTCTAACCAGTACCGATATATTTTGACTATGTAACGTGATTTAATAAAATACGTTATCGCATACCCGATGGAGACTAAAGAAGCTAAAACTGAAGCAAGAACAATTGTTGAACAATATTAAAATATGGTGACTTTAAAGTACTGAAATCAGACAAAGGCACAGAATTTACAAATGAGCTACTTTCTGAAGTATGTAAATTACTATATATAAAGCTAACTTTTAGCACACCCTATCATCATGAAACGCTAGGTTCAGTAGAGATAAACCATAGAGTACTTAATGAATTTTTATTAAATTTTTGTAAAGATAATTTATGGGACATCTGGATTCCACATTTTGCATTTGCATACAATACTAAACCTCATGTAGGTACTGGTTATACATCATATGAATTGATTTTTCAAAAACTGCCATATTTATAAAATGATTTAGCAACGAACGAAAGAGAATTTCATAATTTAAATGAATACAATATTGAATTACGCGCGAGATTAAATTATTCTTTGAATAAAGCAAAAGAATATTTAGAAAAATCAAAAGCGATACGAATGAAAAGATTAGGTAATTACAATCCACTAAACTTAAATATAGGTGACTTAGCTTTGGTGAAATCTACAAATAGAAAGAAAAATCAAATACCTTATCACGGCCCTTATAAAGTAATACAAAAAGATGGAGTAAAATCTATTTAAGATATTGGAACTTTTGCAAAAAAATATCATAATAACTTTTTAAAGAAATGGAATTCTGTTAAAAAATACTGAATTTTTATAAATAATAATGTAAAACATAAACGTAAATATATTCCTAAAAATTATTTTCGTCTAAAACAATTTTTTTTCTTAAGGGTGAGGGTGTACTGTACTCTTTATGGTACTTTACCATCCTTTAAATAATGCCATTCCTAAGATGAATTTCACTCAATTTATGTATGAGTGAATATGAATATTGTGCATGAACATGTCTATGGTAATGTGAAATTGGGATATAAGTAAATAGGATTACGAATACTGTTATGTTTAAATATAAGCAGACAAAATTGGGAAATAAAATCAATTATTAAGCATACTTTAGCCGATATAATTGGCTTGGCTTTTAATTGCAAAATTAGCTCTCAAGACGACGATGATTTTTTTTTATTTACCAGTGGCTTTGAACTGAAAGAGCCGGTAAAACGAAGCAGGTAGGCCTTATATATTTTGAACAAAAGAAATACTTTTGCGCTGCACCCTTTACCATCCCATTTGTTGGACAGAACAAATAGTAGTAGTTGTCTGCCTCTTGGTGTGGTGAGGCGAGACCCCCAAAACGTGTGTTTTGCGTTGAAGTGTCCAGTCGCTACAAATTTGGAATTTAACGTTTTAAAATATTCGTTTCTTATTAATGGAGTGCCTTGACGGGCGGTACACTGCTGATATAACTACCCCCGTGGTGGGGACGTTGATGGTTGTGGCCTAAATATGCTCCGTTTTATACTCTGCCATTAAAAAATGATCGAGATCTTTGTGTACAAGAATTGCTGAGCCTCCACAGGCTCTACCACTTGGGTGTTTTGTGTCATAGGTGTAATACTCATTTATTCGAAAACAATTTTTGTTCGAAGAATGGGTTTCGGAAATAAGCAAAACATATATTTGATGTGCATACAGAAATTGTTGAGCCTCGTTTTTATGTTGGTATAAGCCATTAGCATTCCAGAAGTATAAGTATATTTGCAACTGGTTCATTTTTTATTGTTTAGCAAAATCTGCAACAGCATGCTTTGATTTTGCAACATTTGTTGAAACATGTTGTATGTGTTTGCCATGAATCGATCATAGTTTGTATTAACTTTTCGATGGAGTATTGACTGTTCTCGTATTGTCCGAATGTTTTCCATTGTTATTTAAACTGCTAATGTTTTCAGACGCAGCTAGTCCCTTTTAAAGGTTTGCGCATATGAAAATTGCGACCGGTTTGCGATTGTTTCATCAATGTCCTGGTTTTGTGATTGTGAAGGCAGATTTGTAAAAACAGTGTTTGTATATCGAGCACATACTGTGTTTTTTACTAGTTTTGTTCTTGATCTGTTGATAAATCTCATAACCGCGATAGTTTGCTGTGTGGTTTCCTCCGCAATTACTGTTTTTGAGAACTTTAGCGTCGTTTCTAGCGTGCGGACAATCCAAACTCTTGTTTGCAAAAACTTTTTGTGTGGCCAAACTCTTGGCAGTTTTGCCACTGTGGTGGGCCTTTACGTTTAATTGGCTCCTCCACTACAATTCTACGGTTGAGGAGATACCTTAAGCTATGAATTGGGTGCGGGTCGCCTCTTGTTTTGATTTGCGAAGAGTTGAAAGTAATCTGGACCCTAAACATCAATTGAGGAATTTTATTTTTATTTTTTTTTTATTTAAAAGTTTGTGAATTGACTTCACTTCACAGCCCTTTTTCATCTCGCAATTTTGTTACTGGCACTGGCATCAATGCGTTTGATGACAACAACTAAGCCCTTGGCGCTTTTTAGTTGGTACGTGTAATAGTTCTTCTTCTCAGAATTCCAACTATTCAGAAGCTTTCTGTAATTCGGTTCACTATGCAACGATGTAACGTAAAAGTTGTCTTTACCAACTGTCCGTGTTTTCAGTATTTAGCACTATGTATGCATTTCTATTGTATACACTGAGTCTCCTCTCTCTATTCGGAGAGTTTCTTTTATACATTTGCTGTTTAAATCTCTGTTTATTGTTTTTGTTGCTTTTATTTTTATTTCAGTTTGTTGTCACATGTATGCGAATAAAGAGGCAGAAATTATTAAACCAGTTACAATGATATAATCTTTCAATTTTTGTTTTAAGTGACAAAATGAAAGCGTGTCCGTTCACTTCAAATGATGAACTGTGAATCCCAAAAAATAGATGATTCAAATTTATTTCTACTAAAATGTCCATATTGTTGCCTGTATAATAAAACTGTATTGCCGATAATTCGAAAAGAAATCATCGGATTAGTGGAATTAAATTTGTCAGCTCTAACTCCAAAAATGCTGTCTTTTGGGGCTGTTGCTATAAATTCTATCTAGAATAGAATTCTAGACAGAAATTTTTTTAAGAATATATTTTGTGTCCACTAGGAACAGATACCGTTCAATTAGTATTTATTTCACATAAAGCTAGGTGCTGTGTTCATTTTGCGAAGAAAAAATCGTTCGTGAAGAAATTCAGTAAGAAAGAGGTCAGCGTTACCTTCTAAGAAAACTTGGAAATATGTAGCTTCAAATTCCTCTACCATTTTTTATATTGAGTTTTACCGTGAGAAGTCGGAATAGTAACAGCCCTAATGATGTATACGAAATTTAATTTTGTATTAACTTAAAGCGGCTTCGCCATATGTTTATACAAGCTATCTGTGCTTATCAGCTGATTTCAAAACGAATTAAAGATGATGTAAGACCAGCCTGCAAACCCGTTTTTGTGCAAACCGGGAATTTCGCCTGGAGACGAGTAAAATTTATTATTGAAAAACAAAATTTTGAATCAAAATTATGAACGAATGCAAGCATCCACGAACGAATAATGATTTTTGGGACATTGTTTTGCATATATAGATATAAATGTTAACGTTATGACGCATTTCACAGGAATAAACGTCTCAAAACGCCGTCCTTTCACGGATCTCTTCAATCTTAGGAACAGGAAAAAGTCGCAGGGGGCAAAATGTGGTGAGTACGGTGGTTGAGACATGATAACGATGTTGTTTTTGGTAAAATAATCTCTCACAATCAAAAATTAATGAGCAGGTGCATTATCATGATGCAAAAGCCATGCATTTTTCCACACTTCCGGGCGTTTTTTTCGTAAGAACTCCTGATGCACTACGCCATGGTAATCGAAGGAAACAGTGATCAAAACCTTGACATTTGATCGAACTTGGCGTGCTTTTTTCGCCTTGGCTCTCCTGGACTCTTCCGTTGGGACGATTGGACTTTGATTTTGATGGCATAGCCATATACCCATGATTCGTCACCAGTTATAACCCTTTTAAGCAAATCTGGATCATTGTTGACGTCATTCAACAATTCCTTAGCGATGCTCATGTGAAGTTGTTTTTGGTAAAAATTCAGCAATTTCATGCCCTAAATTTCTGAAAATATTGCATGACATGAGCCACCGATATGCCTCAGCAATTTCTCTAATTGTGATTCGACGGTTGTTGATGTGCTGGGGCGTCCACAGCGGGCGACCCAATTCACATCTTCTCGACCTCCTGCTTTCTTGAGAATGTCTGTTGATTATCGGTCCGCTACTGTCAAAGCATAGAAACGCTGCACGAATTGTCTAGCAACTTCTTCTCAACAGATCCTAGTAATGTGGTCTCGACTCCCCTCGGAATTAGTCAATACACAAGAATATACAGTCTACACTGCTATAGCTTCAATCATTTTAGGGACCGCATGGATGGATGTTTGTGTTGGAGACTTCAGGTACAAAGTGCGGATTCTTGTTGACCCAGCCTCAGAAGCTTTATTTATCTCTAAATCTCTCCAACGAAAACTGGCAATTTCAACAAAATCCTCACGCATTGGGGTAGTCGGTCTCAGCGGCTCATTAACCACAACAGCGAGTCAGATTTGTTCGATTACAATTGGGTCTCCGATTGATACACAGTTTCAGATTGACATTGAAGCCTTTATAGTGCGGGAACTTACAGGTCATCTGGCTTATAAGTCCTACATGTCAATTATTATGGGTAGTTTCTCCGATATTCCCATGGCTGATACTGAATCAAATAGAGAGTCGCATATCCATTTGCTACTGGGTGGAGATGTGTACCCCAAAATTATCCGAGATGGCGTGCGTTGGGGCACTACAACTTCCTGTTGCCAAACAAACTGTCTTCGGATGGGTTGTCACCGGTAAAGTGACAACAAATCAAATATCTTCAACTGTCGCGTCGTTCTATAACGAAGTAACCCTCAATGATCAACTAGTGCGTTTCTGGGAACTGGAAGAAGTGTTTAAAGAATCACGGATCTCCAGTGAAGATCAATATTGTGAGCAACTTTTCAAGGCCTCAGGGCGTTTTGTTGTTTCGCTCCCATTCAAAAGAGAATTTCCCGATACCATCCAACTAGGTAATTCTCGAAGTATTGCCTTATCGCAATACTATAAAAACGAAGCTCGATTGCAGAAAGAGCTCCAACTAAAGACGGAATATGATAGGGTCATTAATGAATACTTGACACTTGGTCATATGACCAAGGTCACCACAGATTCGTCAATCTCTAATTATCTCCCCCATCATGCCGTAATCAAACCCGAAAGTACCACTGCAAAGCTTCTGGTTGTATTCAATGCATCAAACCCCTCATCCAACGGCGTAAGTATTAACGACATTTTGCACCCAGGACCTGTTTTACAATCTGATTTAACCGTGTTAATTCTCAGATGGAGACATTTTAAGTACGTTTTTAATGCCGACATTGAGAAAGTGAATCGGCAGATCCTTGTAAATCCCAAGGATACTCCATATCAAAGGATTCTTCATCGAGATGAATCTAGAGAAGATCCCCATGATTTTGAGTTGAACACCGTAACATTCGGTGTCAAATGTGACCTCTATTTGGCCATAAAGTTTCTGCTGGAACTAGCGAACCTATGCGAGCCAGAAAACCCCATTGTTTCAGATATTCTCAGGAATTTTATGTGTGTCGATGACGCCTTATGGGGATCAAACGATCTTTCCACAGCTATTGCCACCAGATATGATCTTGTAAAAGTGTTGCGAACTGCTGGATTTGGCTTAAGAAAGTGGACTTCTAATAACGATTTTCTTTCTTAAAGCTATCCGATACAAGTATCACTAAGACGCTTGGGTTGCGATGGAATGCTGGAAGTGATTACTTCTATTTTACCCCCCTATAAAAACCCTGATGAATATATCTCTATGCGCAAAGTATTATCAAAAATAGCTATGCTATTTGACCCCGCCGGTTGGCTTCCCCCAAAAATTATTGTTGCAAAAATAATAATGCAATAAATATGGAAAGGTAAAACAGATTGGGATGAAACCCTCAAACCGGAAACACTAACACAATGGCAAACATTTCTCCATGATTCCGCAATAATTGGAGAAATTAAAATACCCCGCTATGTGGATTATGACCCCTCCTATATATTTGAATTTCACGGATTTTGTGACACCTGGAAACAACAACAGATTTTGTGACAACAGTGGAAACAACAAATGGCCAAGTAATGTCGCATTTGTTGGCTGCAAAATTCAAGGTCGCTCCGGTTAAGTTTGTAACGCTGCCCCGAAAAGAATTATGTGGAGGTGTATTATTGGCATGAATGATTTATTCACTTCGAGGTGAACTAAACCTTGACAATCATGTTTATACCTGTGGACAGATTCCACAATAGTCTAATCATGGCTGCGAAAGTCTCCAAGCCAGTGGAATACTTTTGTAGCATATCGTGTGACTACTATTAACGACATGGTCGGTAACGGTAATTGGTCGCATGTATCATCCAATGCAATCCCGCTGATCTTGGTCCTCGTGGTACAACGGCTCAAGAACTTGTCGGAAACAGCCTATGGTGGAATGGCCTATCATTGTTGAACTTTCCCAAATTCCATTGGCCTAAAAGCTCAGCTATTTAAGACACAAACGAAGAGTTGCGTACCGTCAAAACCTATGTCACCCAGCCAGATATAGACATTTTATCTCGTTTTTCCGATCTTGCTAGAGCCATGCGACTTATATGCTATATGTTTTGTTTTTTCAAGTCAACTTATTCCCAATATAGACATAACACCAACCACGAACTTCTTCACTCTGAACTAAATTTCGTACGAACGCGACTTATACGACTATGTCAACAAATCTATTTTCCAGAATATTCTCATCTGGCCAGGGGTACTTAACTTAGCAAAGATAGTAACATTCTTTTCCTCAATCCATTCCTTGATACGGACGGCATTATCAGAGCAAATGGCCGCCTTTCGCAGTCAGCTGCGCTTCCTTATGATGAAAAATTTCCAAAATTATTGCCGTACGATGGTCGTTTTACAAAACCTCACCTTCAATACATTCATAAAATTTCCAATCACGGCGAAAACTCTTTGATATTACGTTTAATTAGAACTGAATTCTGGGTCCCTAAATTTAAAATTAAAATAAAATCTATCATTCATTGCAAGACGTATTCTACCTAAATATGAAAGAAGTCAACAGCTAATGGCTGCCTTACACCCTGCTACACACCCCGTTTGCACACACTGGTGTTGATTTTACCTGCCCCTTCGACATTTAATCTTACGTGGGCCGCGGCACTAAAATAACAAAGGGATATGTACTTGTGTTCGTTTGTTTTGCAACGAAAGCTATCCATCTTGAAATAACAAGCAAAATATCAACACTGGCATTTTTAGCAGCCTTTGCTCGTTTTTTTCTCCCGACGAGGATCGCACAAAGCTATATATTCCGATAATGGTACTGCCTTTACTGGCGCTGCCAATAAAATTACTAAAGACCAAGTTAGTCTACTAGCTTCTGTTAGAGAACAAATCACTTCTCAATACAGCTTCCAATCACTTGAATGACATTTCATACCCCCAGGGGCGCATCATATGGGTGGGCTACGGGAAACAGGTGTGAAAAGTTTCAAGACTCGTTTGAAAATGATAGGAAACTCTCAATACTTCACGTATGAAGAATTCGCAACAAAGCTCAATTGTATTGAAGCTTGCTTAAATTCAAGACCACTAAGCCCAATGAGTGATAATCCCTCTTATCTTTGTGTTTTGACATCGGGTCACTTCCTAATTGGAAGTCCTATTCTCGCTCCAGCTGAATTAGACTATTCCCAACTTAATGCATCATTCGCCAATCGCTGGCAGAAATTAAAGTTATTTCACCACGAATTTGCGATAAGGCGGAAAGAGAAGGAGCTACATAAAAGAGTTAAGTGGAAATACCCACAGAGAAATTTCACTGTTGGCGATCTGGTCGTTGTAAGATACGATAATCTTCTCCCAAACCAATGGCGTCTTGGACGTGTTGAAAACGTCATATGTGGTTCTGACTCAAAGGTCAGAGTCGCCGAAGTGCGTACGCAAAGTGGCCTAATAAGTCGACCTATTGTCAAACTTGTGCTGTTGCCGAACCCAGAATAATAATAATTTTTCCTCTTTTGCCATTTACAGTTAATAATGTCTACCCGACCACGACGACTACGGATTGAACGTAAACAGGAGAATTCTGATCACCAAATAAAGAAATCATCATCCACAACCGAATATCAAGAACAGAATTGCCGCTATTGCCAAAAAAATCACCCCTTTCGAAAATGCTTCAGATTCCGTCGCCTTTCATCTACCAAACGCCTTAACACAGTAAGAAGGTACAAATATTATGTAAACTGCCTAGCCCATTCCCACGAGCTGCACAGCTATCGCAGCCGTGAGAGATGCAAGGTATGTTTCGAATAGCGTCATACCTTGCTACATGACTCTAAAAGAGGAAATAATAATAATAATAAGTTACAACGGAAACAGCGAGCAAAGCCAAAGAAAGAACAGCAAGCAAATAACACGAGCGTGTCAGCAGGTCTATCTACTACTTCTCGCATAGCAATGATAATCATCAATGTGAATACAGCTTTATAAAACTATAGGCCGTATTCGAAATCCTACTCTATATATTGAAATCCTAAAATGAATTTATACTTGCGATGATTTCTCCAAATATGATTTGTACCTAAAAATGTATTATATTTTTCGTAAGCTACACTAATTGCATTAATGAATTACTACTTCATATTTATTTGATTTTGTAGTACTGCAAGGGGTGCGGTATATTTATGAGAAACTAACGATTCCATATCGTCCCACATATGCACTATTAAATACGCGTTCCCATTTCTATTCATTTAACTGTTAAGAATATAGCTTTATTCCAGCACTCAAGTAGTGAGATACTCCGTAAGATGTGCACTTGAACGCTCGTGAAGTGGCTAACACAGTTCAGTACTTATTTTGATCTCATTCCGTTAAGAACGGTGCGAAACTTGCACTCTCACTTCAAAAAGAAAGGATATATAATGACCACATATATGTATGCAGAAAGGTAGACCGTTCAATAAAAAGAAGTTTCTAAAGAAATTCTAACCCCCCGTGTTTTCATTTTCTAACTTCTAATTTTTTTTTTAAACCACTTGTCATAACCTCCCGTATTAACACTGTCGATCTATATCTTATATCTAAAAGTGGGGATTATCCAGTAACATTCTCAATTTGTATACATCTCTTTTTCGACTACTAAAATAAATTACATCTACCATTCTGGTTTTTTATGTTGAAGTCCATCCAGTTTTGATTTTGCTAAACATTTTTTCCCCCTCTTATTTGTCGTATCTTTTAATCTGTTTTTCTAACCAAAAATTATTTTTCCTCTCTTAATTGTACATTCTCATTTTACTCTCTTTCTGCATAAATAATAAACAATTTATATACATCTAGTTTTTTGAAGGTTTATTATTATTTAATTGCTCTTCCTTTCGTTTTTTTACGTGAATTTTAAATTTTTCCTCTTTTCCAATGATATAGTTTTTTAAAATTTTCTATTTTTTTGCATTTTTTATTAACATGAGTCTTTTTATTTTTAAAATTATACTATATAGGTATATACTTATATATATATATATATATATATACTTAAATCACTTTCTTATGGAGCGGAATTTTTACTCTCGCCACCCATATTCTGTAGCGTTACAGACTACACGTCATTCTTTCTCTCTGTCATCTAGCCGGGTCTCATTTGGTTTAACTTAGCATTAACACAATTCAAATGTAGGGAAAAATCGCGAAACCTACAATAACAATCATGAAAATTATAGCCAATCTTTTTACTTTTACGAAAAAACTGTATATTATTTCATATTCTCTATGAGCATGTTCCCAAAATAAAAATCGGTTTTCGGCGGGCATGGATTCTAGAGACCTGACTAGGCCTTTCCCTTTGTTATTTCGTTTTACCCTTAATTTATTCCAGTTAAATTTCCCTCCATATTATTTTTCTCATTCTGTTGTAAATGTTCTCTCTTTTTTCTAAAAACGAAAAGAAGACAAATCAGTTGCATAAAATTCCAATTCCCAATAATTATGTCTGATTGTTTTATTCAACGACACAATTATAAAATATAATTATTGAGAAATAAACATTTCTCAATCGCAAAGGGGAAAGACAAAAAATACACGCACTTAAATGTTTGGTGACACAAACCCCAATTCCTGATAATTTCGCCTGTTTCTGAACCACAAACCGGAAAGACAAATACACGCGTTTAAATGTTTGTTGACACAACCCCCAATTCCTGATAATTTCGTCTGTTTCTGAAACATAATTCCCGATAACTCCACCTGTTGGAATCATTCAATACATTTCAATCAAAAACCAAAAGGTAAATAATGCTCTATTGACAAAAAGTGAACAAAAGAAAACAAAAATACAAAACATAAAACCAATAGCTACAAATACTACCAAAAAATTGTATACAGTCAGTTAGAAAACTCAAAGGTAATAAACCAGTCGGCAGAAGCTGTCGAAAAACTAAAAAACAATTTTTTTTTATTTTGTTACAAGTGGACAGCAAAAGCTATAGGACGGAAGTCCTTTATTTATTTTTTTTATTGCACATATGCATGCTAAAACTCGTAACTTCCTAATTGTCGCCTTGAGATTCTTATTTTGGGTCACCAGCGCTTCTAACTCTAACACCAATTCTTTGGTCCTTTGCTCGCTGCATCTTCCTCCGTATTGCGTTGGTGTTCCCCCTACTTTTGTCTTTAACAACAAGTAAGCCTGTTTCCCCCTATACCTTCTCTGAATCTATTTACAGAGTTTTTCCACAAAGCATCCCATTTTTGCGTTCTAGTTATGGACGAGTTCGCCCACTTACAATCAGCTCCCTACGGTCTATGGTACTTACTCACTAAACTCAATGTTCACAGACTATGATCACTGTTTGTGAATCACCTTTATTTATATCAAGACCTGATCTACCCTAAATCTAGTTGGCTATGCCATGGGTGGCCGAACACCCATAAACTATTCTTGCTGATCATCTTCTTGTAGAAGATGATGCTTGGGCATGTGCATCCACGGTTAACATCCTGATTGCTTTTGTTAACACTAAGCAAAAATCCAATGAAATTGAAAAGTAAGCCTGCAGAAGAACAACAGGAACAATAACCAGCTCGAGTTGCACTTGTCGCGAAATGTCCTTGATAATCGTACACCACTGATACTGCCAATGTTTTTGTTATTATGAATGCTTAAGTTATTGTGTTAATAATATACACATAAACCACAATAATAGGTGTGATGGTACTTACTATTACCATTCCTAAGTCCATCCATTTAGAAAAATTGAAATATAAATGTTGGTATCCATAATTAATTGAAATTTTCGAAATTACCAAATTTTACAACTTCCCATGTGCCAACTTAAATTTTATAACAGTCATATTTTTTCCATCAAATTGTTACTTCCTCTCGAGAAAAATGTAATTGATTTCTCAAAAGAGATCACAATTCGTCGTTGGGTTAAATATTAAAATTTAGACTGTTGGATTTTTTTTTCAGTGATGGATGCAATTTTTATACAAATGATATAAGTGTGGTGTACCGTTGAAAAGATAATTACTTGTATAATATGAGCTACTGCCTTATTTCATTACCGCCAACCACTATACCTTGATTTGCATGTAAGCCGCTTCGTTCGAGCCAAAGTCCTGTGCCCAATACCCTCTCATTCTTCACTTGCCTCGTAGTCATAAAAAAAGCAATGAATATTGATTCTGTACATTCTGAGAAATATTTCGGTTTATTTCTTTTCACAAACTGATTTTTTCGTATGTAATGACGAGGGCTGACACATTTGCATCGATAAACCAAACAAGAAAAAAAAACTTAAACTTTTTGAAGCAGCCAACATTAACGGGTTGTTTGTGAGCAATGACAATGCACAACAATGCAGCGAGTAGTGGAGACGATAAAGAAAATAACATTGTTATGGAAATTTAGAGTAAGGGAGACAGGAACAGCTCGAAACCAAGAACACAGTTAGAGAGAATTTGAGCACTGTGACATGTGCGGGATTTACGGTTCACAGAGGCAAATATGCTCACGTACACAAAGATGGGACGGTTACTATATGCACATATATGTATATGTATATAGTAACATTTGTGACAGATGGTTCGATATGGTACCCGTGAATATTACACATTTGTATTAAACAAATACAGTTAAAAATTTCCAATTAAACAATTTATAAAGAACTGGAACACACAATCATATTTTGCGTTAAAGTTGATTTTTTGTTCAAAAATATCACATATTTGGAATAAGTTGTCGTTACTGCGACGTTTAGGAAGACAGTGTTAGCTATACAGTGTTCTTTTAAACGACTGAAAAGATGTTACATATTCCTGAACAACTTTTTCCGGCGAAAGAGTGATGATACTTTTTCCTAAAGTTGTTGGAAAAATACGCTAATTTTATTTGCTTTGTTCAGTTAAATAAATATTTTTTGTCTGCAGTTGAAACATTCATAGCTGCCATTTTACGATTTGAGCAGCCAAAAATTGAGGAACATATGTATAAAAATTGTTTCTTATGCTACATCCGATGTCAAAGAACAAACTAATAGTGACTTGAGATCTTCACAATTAAATCTTATGAAATACGTGAATTTTGCGCCCAGAATCTGAATTCTATTTCCAAATTTTTTTTCATCTTGTCACTTGTTTGCGGTAAAAGTGGCGAAAAAGCCACAGATAGAGATTCACAGATGGCTATATGAAATTCTACTCAATTCCAAGCAAGTTGGAGAGGGAGAAATCAGAGACAGAGATTCTTTGGTTTACAAGATATCATCAAAATGCAGTTGAATAATGTAGTACCAAAACCCATTGAAGCCACAATCTAATGTTGATGGACAGTAGGTATAACGAAAACAAAGTTTCCCTGTCCTACTAACTCCAAATAAAATACCATGGTAAAAAATTTACGTTAACAAATTTATTTCGCAAATTTCTTAAAAATGTGGAGATATTTCATACGAAAAAACAGTGCAAAAAATAACTTTTTTTACTACGTGTTCGCACCGTAAAAATAATGTTAACATTAACTTCGGTAACTTCAGTTTCAATTTGTGCCAATGTATCTTAAGACAAAATTCGTTTTTGCCATGTCAATTTATCTGGGCATTATAACTCAATTACACATTTCGAAAATATGAGGTTTTAATGTGAAGCCATGAGATTTTTTATCTCCCACATGTCCTTCACTTTCACACGATTGATTTTAAGTATAGTTGCCAAAGTGTAATACTTCACATTGAATAGTACAACTTGTAATATTGAAGCAGTTCCAACTTCCCGTTCTTGTAAACTCATATAAATGTCATTAATTCCTGAAATAATATTTCTGACATAACTTTTGAGATGTTCACTATCCACACTATAATTTTTTTCTTTGTTTCTAACCGCACGAGGTGTAAATCTCAACCTTGGTAACTTCAGTTTAAATTTCTGTTGTAAGAGGCGACAGCATTTTCTTTCATTTTTTACTCACTAGAAAGACAACATAAAAATATTTCAGATTATTTTATTTATTCAATTTTTTATACCCGCACGAGGTTTCAGCTTTTGTTAGCTAATATATTTTTGGAAGTTTTGTTAAGCTTTAACTAAAATCGAGTCTTCTATTAAAACACTGGTTTTAACGTACAGAAGTTATTGTAGTGGTTTTTTTCAGTTTACGTGAAATTTTATTGCCTTTTGAAAACGGTCCGAAATGATTCGGACCTTTATTTCCTCCACACTTAGCAAAAACTGAAAAAATAAGGAGATTAGGAAATTATAGAAGATAACCGGGATATGCAAACATGTTTGACGTAGAACCTTTGTAATCGGATCGGAAACGTGGTCTTGCAGCACAAAACAAATTTGTCAAACCATAGCTACCATACTTCGGGCTCCAATGTGCGGATTTTGTTATACATACCTGGATTGTTGATTCTCATAAACTTTTCTAATAAAATGTGTGATTTCATGAAAATCGTGTCATAATACTTTTCCGTTTTTATGGTGTACCCGTGTACACGTTTATCGACTTCATCGCTTACAAAAACCACAGCTATAATTGGAATATAATTATATTTAGTAACTTAAATGGTAGGATCAAGGACGAAATGGATCATAACTATCCACATTTTGATGCAACCACCATACAAATGTACCAGGTGAGTTGTGTTTTATCGCTGCTAAACGCTAGTTTCGTTGAATTCATATTGCATTTAGCTTCTATTTTTCGGTTGGGTCAGGAAGGATCACTGTCGAAAATTGATTATTTTGGTGCATAATTCCATTCAAATGCATCAGCTAATTTTGGTTTTATAGCTTCCAAATGCCACTGTTTTCATTGATTCGTCCAAGTTTGTTTTCACCGCTTCCACAGTTCATAGTTTCATCTCAATGTTATACGGACGCACTATATAACAATATTCTCATTCTCTCAATATTCTCTCTTCGTGTATTTAATGGTCAATACTGACCAACTACAATATTGCGCGCCTATGTCTAATTTTGCGCCTATCCACTGTTTCGCTTTCTCTTCAGTACACGTTCTACTAATTATTTTACTTCCACTGTTTGTAACATTTGGTAATAATATTGATATGGCAATATCAAAGATTTCCAATTTTTAAAATATGCCGCTCAGAGTACTTAAGCAGCGATTTGTTTGTTTTGACTATCAAAATGATAAATAAAATAATAATCTATTAAACCAAAATTAAATTTAAATTAGACAAAATTACTTAACGTAATTTTATTCCGTTCGTAGAAAACAAAACAGATTAAAGTCACTTTTGTGGCGCAAAAAGTACTGTTTCTGAACGAAGCTTGTTAACATGGTTTACTCTTACTATGGAATAAAAAACTAAATTTGTAATAGCTGGCTATTTTCCGAATTTTGAAGCTGTTTTGGAGGAAAGCTAGTTGCGAATTGCAGTTATTACTCTTTGTTAAATCGGTTACGACATCGTCGATAATGTCGATAATTCGTCATTTGAGCGTTAAGTGGCATCAAGAATATCTCATGCTTTAAAAGAATCAGTAAAGATTGTAAAAAAGGCTTCTAGTAAATTGAAATCACTTATTGACTGCTACCATTCGGAATAGGCTCGGTACTAGAGATATATCAATAACTGATGCACAGCTATTACAAAAATCTAGAAACATACGTACCAATGAAAGATATCTTAGTTCATGCCGAAACAAAAGAAAGACTTAAAACACAAACTGTTCGCACGTACAATTGTCTAATCGAGTTGTCCTTTAATTTTGCAATTGTTACTCCCTTTTGCCACACTCTCTTCCTCTTTTTTTTATTACCCCGCACATGACGGTATTATCCTGACTGGCTAATGTCAAAGTGTGGAGAATAACTTAAATCGCTTTACACTCCCGAAATCCCTATTTATACTTGTGTAATAAAATGTTCTAACATCAGAAAGTAATAAAAGGTGATCCCTTGGGAGACCGATTAACCGTCATACCAGCAACACACTGCATTTGCTGATGAACGCGTTAATGAAGTTATTAAAATTTAGCATTTTTAATTCTATAATCTATTTAGCGTCATTTTGTGTCAAATCAGAGATAACTTCGAAAGTATCGGCTGGACACAAAAAATGTTGAGCAATAAACAAAAAGTTGTATCGATATCATGTACTTGAAACAAATCTGAGCTACTCTATTTCAAACTTATTTTACTACAGATGATAAAGAAAAGTTAAAATCCGGAAGAACTTACAGAAAGCAAAGAAGAAAATCTTAAAAAACGTAAAAACGAAAATCTTAAAAAAAGTAGATCTTAATTTTCGAAATAATTGATGGGCATATGGGAAGTAATCACGAATAAGGGAACGTTCTGCACTCAGTCACGCAATGGAACATGGTAATGGTTGTCAAATTATTACTGCCCATTTTTAATATCATAATACTTAGTAATGTTTGTTTTCAGTTTCGCATCGAAAATGACATTTGTTCTCGGTTTTCCTCGGCAACCCGAAATTCTTGAAAGTTACGGTATTTTAATGTAATAGGACTTTATTTTTTGGCAGTTACAATCAACGGAGAAGGCTACATAAGCATGATTCGCATTTTTTGCGACACGAATTAGGTGATTTCGATTCGGACGATGTGTGGTTTCAACAAGGCGGTGTAACAGTCAATGCGTGTCGTAACACAATCAATTTGTTGAGGTAACCAGTAAAGCAATTTGAGTCAGGAGAACTAGCTTTTTTGTTGGAGTAAAAGTATGCCAGGAGGGGCATGGTAAGTCACTAGGTTCTTATCAATGAATGCTCTGAATTACAGCTTAATAAAATAAGAAAAATTTATAGTTAATATGTATGTATACAAGTAGTATACATATATAGGTAAAGTATTGTAAACAGCTAATTAGGCATTACAGGATAATAATTTCGGACAATTTGTGTGGGAGGTACTAGGAGAGAGGGTTAGCAGTGACGTCCATGTAAATGTAGAACATAGATTATATAATATAGAGGAAATATTGAATTTTCGAAAATCGAGCATTTTCGACCGTCGACGCTGCTCTTATAAGCATGACAATTTGGACTGAATTTTGTTCAATTAAGTGGATCCAGTGAAACAAAGAAATGTTGTCTTGTTTTGCAAATTAGTACAACGGACAAAAATTGAGACTCTTGCAGTGAGTATTAGGACAAATGAAAAAGATTTACGAAGTTCCATAAAGATTTACGGCAGTTATCGTGTCTTCCAAACGGACATCTCTCAAACAATGAAACAAGTTTGGTCAAAAGGTATTTGATACTTTAAACACTTCCTTCTTGGCGTTACATTTTGCGGTATCAAATGATATGCGCCTTGATTCTTTTGGGCGAAGGTAAAATGACGATATGAATTGGTCAATCAAATGTGTAGGTTTTACATGAACGCTTTGAAAGACTTACCCATGGTGTGCTATCACACAGGTGCTGTTTTCCATTATTTTTTTCTTTGTTTTATGTTCTTTCTTTCTTCTAGCGACAGCAAGCGCCCCTTTGGGGTACTCAAACTAATCCCGAAAGGATTAGTCAAACTACCAGAGATTGGAAGTATGTCCCTTGGAAAAGTTTCCTCAGGTCCCACTCCCTCACTCGGCCAAAGTACCTTTGTAGTCCCTTGGTATGAATTGAGCTACCTCCCGGGTAGGAGTTGAGATAATCTAGGAAGACCTTGGTTAGACATGAACAGCGTTTTCTAAGCTAATGCCTTCCTTCACCAACGCAACCTGAAGCAACGCAAAAGCACTGAAAACACTTGTTCCGGCAACCACAACCAGCACCATGCTCCCACTAGGGATCCAACACCATTGACCAGGAAGGAACAATGTTCCTTGGGCCCCTGGTCACCCGTGCTACCAGAGGAGAAGAACCCTCTGGTCTGGGTTTCGCAGACAAGCTACTCTAGTTTTGCTGTATCATACATTGAATGGAACTGGTAATCCATTTTCTACGGCATAGATTTTCAATGTCCGAGGAGACCATATCAACACAGCAAAGCACACCATGCTCCAATCATAGTCCATTAACCAGATCTCTTTGGTCATACAACCATCTTAACGGAAAAGATAAATCTTCTGATACCTCCCGACGGCTTCTCTATAACCGCACCTGTTGCCAAGATGTGTCTTGTTTAACTATGACTCTCCCCTTTACTTGGTTTTCGAAAAACGAGTTCCAAGATCAGTTTGATGTCATATTATAGGTGAATCCCAAGACATAATCCACCTGTTCCTAGGGCGCCTGGCACAAGGCCACACTACTTTGTTTTTGTACGCAAGCATCATACCCTTTGCCTGCTTAATTACAGGATCGGGTAGAGAGGCTTGCGTTTTAGGGGTAAGCGGTACAAAGCATCCTAGGAAACACCCGCCTACCCCCAATATGAACTGGTCACTAAGATATCATATAACCATTGCATTACTTTCTTTGGATAAATATAAAGTGTTTGATTTACTCCAATAAAGCACAAACGCCAACCGCCAATATTAGTGTAATTGGTAAAAGGGGTACAGATTTATATGGGAAAGTGATCAAAAAATGATATTTCAGAGTACAATTTTTAACAAATCCAGAGGCCGTCATTTCCACAAAGTCATTTTCAAATAATCAGGTTTGGTTTTATTTTAAATTGAAAATAGGTTGCTCTTATTTTATCAGCCTTTGTATTTGGACTTTCGCTGCGAAACGAAATTGTTGGGGACTTATTTACTTAATTTGTGATTTTATACATATTTTTTTAATTTTATCATGTACGTTAATATTTAATTTACTACTGCTATATAATCAATCAAACCTGGTTGTCAAATTAACTTGAAGGTGATAACAACAACGACAACAGCATTGCAATTTGTTTATTTTCCTTCTTCCATCTGTTTTCATGTTTGCAACGCTAATTGTTTTTATTTGTTTCGTATTTTCAAACTTTCAAAGTAAATAAGATGGTTTGACTTGTTTGGCCTTGTTGGTGTAAAAAGCAATCATTTGTCACGGTTAAAAAGTTAAGGCGAAACAATTGAGTCTATCGGATTTAAGTCTATTTGTCGAACTGCAGTAGTTATAGGTTACATCAAGTTATATTTTGTTTAAAGAATTTTAAACAAAACACTAGGTTGCTTATATTGAATAAAATAGTTACCGGGCTTTGTATATTTAAAATTGTAGTACATTTAAACTGTGTTTCCTTCCTTAATGGCCAACTGCAACATAGTCCCTCAAGCAATAACATTTCGTTGATTAACAGAACAGAACATTTTTTATGTATATTATTCTAATATATTATTTTTGACGGCTTCAAAATTCGAATCGGTTTTGTGACTTTTGGGTTAGAAATTGAGACTAAACAACAATGCCTAATTTACCATTTACTGATTCTGCAGAGAACATTTAAGAATTCTTCTTTTGGAACGTACATTAGAACTTTATATTGTGTTATATAGATGCTTCAATTTGGTGACATACTTTTAGGTAATAGATTTAGATATTAAGTTGTTCCAGCAATTACATTACTTTCCATAGTCTGTAAACTGCCGGCCGTTCAGGTAAATCTCAGTTAGTACTCATCTACAGAAATCAGAACAAATATTGCGTTTCAAATAGTCCTTTCCAAGATGTTGTTCAATTTGATTAAAAAATGTTGTTTGATTAAAAGATAGACTACACATTGTTTGTGTTATGGCCGTAAATTTTGCTAAAAATTATCTTTTTAAACATTTCATTCTTTTTACTACGAGTATGTTATCGATATTTCTTTAACAGTCAGTATTCATACGAGTATACGTTCTCCTACGATTAAAGATTTAAAACAAAAAAAAAATGTAACAACCGTGATGTATTAGTGTTAAGGTCATATATGTATATGACCCTGAGCAGGAGATACATGAGGGGGGAGGACATAAAAATAAATAAAAATAAATAAAAGGAAAACGCGTTTTCTTCAAATTACATGTGAAAAATTTATTGAACTTATGCAGATAGTTTTAAGTTTACGATAAAGCAATACTTTAGTGTTTAATGTTCTTTGCACAAGTTATACCAGAAGCTAGGTCTAAATATCTCAGATGTAAATTATAATGATTGCCCTAATGTTAAACAAAAAAACCACACTAATTCGTTATTATAGAAGAAAAAAATTAAAAACTAGTACACAACCATCCCTATGGATAAAAGCATAAAATGACCCAAAGACTACAAAATAATACATGAAAATCATAAAAAATATACGACAAATCCATAAATATTTTGATGTCGATGATATTTTGATAAAAATGATAAAAATTCAGATTAATATTTTTTATAATTTTACAGATTTTCAATATGTTTTAAAGCGGCTAATAAAAGGTACATTTTGAAATTAGTTAAATTGTTGAAAACAACAATACCAACTCGAATTTATGTTTTTCCATCCTCTTGTTTACATATTATTATCAGAGGTAACATTTTCAAAGTGTATTAACAAACAAATTCCCTTGCATCCAATGAGTGAGATATAGGAGAACTTATCACATTAAAGGTGGGAATACACGACATGTATTTTACATATCGCATGTCACTTTTACATACCAAAAAATTATGCATGCCGTGTGGCCCCTGTCAAACATGCCATATGCAATACATATGGCAATTTTTGAAATAGAGCGTGCTCATTTTTGTATGTAAACCGTATCGCCGTCAGCTGTTTTATTATAAACAACAAAGCGTCAAGTGTTCAACGACTACAAAAAAAAAATTAAATAAAAATAATTTAAAATGAATAGACAAAACGCAAAAGTAAGTAATTTATTAAAAGTATAAATAAAAGTATTAATGATTGCTTTTAAAAAAAATGGTTTTTTGTATCATAACAAAATCAGCTGTTAATGACAATGTTATGTGGTTTACACATGTACGTTTGGACACATAAAATTAAACGCCTCGTTTTTTTCATAATTTTCACACACATACGAAAAACAGACGGGTCAAAAAAGTGACATGCGATATGTAAAATACATGTCGTGCATTCCCACCTTAAGTAGGTTTACACGAATTCCATTTTTAGAATCACTCAATGCCGATTACTCGACTACTCGAAGTGGTCGTCAGACACATCGAGTTGACCGCCGCTCAAACAATGATAGGTGGTTATAATGGGGATTGAAACCGAGATCAGGCGAACGAAAGTCGCGTGTACACACAAAATGTATTAGTGCTCAGCAAATCAACGGTACTTCTACAAAGATACAATAATCCAGTTCTTCAAATGTTGCTTACCATTATCAAATAATTTAACAATTTTCAATTATCAATAAAATATTGTGTACAAAATATTGTATTTCAATGCATCTGTCAATTTGGAAGCATCAGGAGTGGGATGGCCACATCGCCCATGCAATGCTCTAGCAAATGTATGACGAAAGCAAATGGTGTATATGGAGTTTCAGAACAGGCCTATGAAATAGCCCAGATCTTGTTAGATACTTTACTACACAATAGTGTAAATTATCAAGAAAACTTTAGTTTTAGCTAAATCGGTAAATTTGTATGTCAAGTACAGATAAATGACTGAATATCGGCAATTATGCCAATTTGGGTGGCAGACTGCAGAAGAGTTTGACAAAATATTGGAAGGTCTTCAATCGGAATGAAATATTGTGCTACACTTAATACAATTTCTGCTGTCCACCGTACTTCGGGTAGCAGAAAAATAAAAATTAGCCTATAGAATGAACGTATAGAAGGAATGGTGAGCATTTCAATATAGAGATGAAATTTAGTACGTTGGAAATTTATATTTCCACCCATTTTGTTCCATGTTTGGCATTCAATATAATGATTCAAATATTAAGCAAAGTTTTTTAAGTTTTATTTCTGCACTTTTCGATATACAGTTTTGAAATGTCATTGATTAAACAAATTTATTCATTGTTTTCCCCCAGGTTGCGGGTTTTCATGTTCTTCAGGGGCGTACATTAGAGTCAATTTGTTTCTCAAAACACGTAATCTTATACTTCATACAGAATTTCTTCAAATTTTGTATTTATCATTTACAATTTTGTTAATTACAACTAACCTGTATTAATAGTCATTGGCGACACGGTGTATTAAAAGGTATTAAAATAAAATTTAATAATTGCAGTTGTGGAACCACACATGGGAAATTAACTGAAAAGAAAAAAAAAAATATTGCGCAGGTACTTTTTAAAATGTATTGTTGTAATCGCATCCTGCTTTGTCTTTATATTCTTTGCGATACATGACTTTTACTAATTTCGTCTATTTCGCAAATTTCGAGTATCGTTTGCATAAGGATAGCATCAAAAGGTATTTAAATCACCATAACCTCGATTTGAAAAAAAAGGAATCTGCTTTTGGTAGTGTACAACTTATGCAAGTGGGGACGTATAAGGGGTATTAAACTATGACTATTAAACATATTTTGACAAGGTCTTGGATATAGGAAGACATATAAACTTGAAAACTTACGAATCCGATGTCGCGGACAAGGGTCACAAAGAAGTCGGGGATAAAATAAACTGCAAATATATCACAGCACTTCAAGAAGTGACACTGATATTTTTGTGTCTCTCGACCTTTGCAATTATTTCTTTATTTTTAATATTCTGTTCCCTCAACAATGTTCCATTTTAAGTGTAAATTAAACAAAATAGTAACCATATTTACGAAACTTTAAGAAATGAAAAATATATTGGTATATAAATATATATACGTCTCTGAAGAAAGTAAAACTGATCATTGAAATATCGGAGAAAACAATGGATACGATTGTTTAACTCATCCATCTCAAAGTTATACCTATAGATAAAAAGGTTCAAAAATGAAACTGGAAAAAAAATTGTGCTGAACAAATCCAAAAGAAGGATTTTTAAAGTTTCCATATTTGCGATGATTTTATTTCACTATTTGCGAATATTTTATACAAATTCTATATCGTGAATCAGTTTTAAATTTTGGTAACATTCGATTATGTTGGTACTGTTTTTGACTCGGATTATTGAAGTATATATTTTATTTGTTTGAAGTATGTGATTATTTCATCACATATTATACAAAAAATAGTATACATTAGCAGTAATAAAGTTTTCAGAAGGACTAGTCATAACTTTATCACTACTGTTGCTCGCTTTTGAGTTGGGATTCAGAAATAAGTAGTAACATACGGTATTATCGATCGAAACATTTTAATTATCTACATCGTTGTTAAAGGTAGAAAAACTATTAAATCTTGTCACGTGACTTTGCGAGTAATCGTGTGAAGGGCTGGATATTTGTGTAATTGTGGCAGGACGCAATGATAAATCTTCGGGTTCACTTTCGCAAATGCTGTCGTTGGATAAATCACTGTTGGAAAAGTTAACGACGTTTGTTGAATATCCAGAACTGGCGGCAACGTACGCAATTTTCTTACACATTTCATTATTGGCCGTTCGACGTGATGAAAATGCTTTTAGAGATATATTGGGGTGTAAGGTGGCAGCTGCCGTCGTCAGTGCCAGAAAGCTAAGACTAGCATTAAATATTTTACACCAATCAAGCAATGCCGATTTACTATTTTCTGAATGTTGCTTGTTAACGATATTAGGAATTTGTAGAACTTGAGGAGGCACGGGAAGTACATGTCTCAAAATATCATTATTTTCATAATTACGTAACTCGCTAGATGTGTTATTATTCCAATCACTTATAGATTTGTTGTTGTTAAATATGAAATGAGCAGAACCGTTTGAAGAATTAGCGGAATCTTTGGCCCAGTTTTTCACAGTCAGAGATGATGCAATACTATTAGTTTTATTGTAATTTCTGGAGCACATCATATTGTCGTCCGTATTTGTCGCAGTATTTGAAGTTTCGTTGGACATATTTGGAGATTTCGCGCCTATCGCGTTTGATAAATCACAAATTGAGGCAACGCTTGCGGCAGGATATAACAATGACAGTAAATTTACATTTTCTCTTGCTTGGAGTAGGGGATAATCGTCCGCTAATACGTTCGTACTGTTGGTAATCAACGATGATGTTTGAATTTTAAATGTGTTGTCAGGAGGTTCATCGAAATATGCATTGCCTTTGACTACCTCGGTGGTAAACACCTTATCCGTCATTGAATTGTCCGTTGGCGGAAAAACGATAGCACCGACAGGCGAATGATTGAACAAGAATTCATTGAAAGAATTTATATGTGACGATTTTGGTGGTTGAATATGGTTATCAAAACGAAGACGTTTTTCTGGAGGGGTTTCCATGCATGGCACGTTTATAACCAACTGGTCGTTCGTTCCAACCTGACGGCACATAAAGCGAAGTTTTTGCTCATTTTTGCACCATCCTCTTAACGTGGATTCTGGTACACCGATGTCCCGCGAAACGGATGCCTTAGTTTCTCCATTGTGAATGCGTTGTATCGCTCTGACTTTATCAGTTGGTGTCAAATTTCGCAGGGGACGCTTGCCCCTAGTGCTCATTCGAATGTGCATGTGTTGATAAGCCGAAATATCCATTGAAAACATGCATTTCAGTCCTAATAATGCGGAACATCCAATCAGTCAATAATCTCGCTGAATCACAATAAAATGTATACACACCTCTAAAACTATTTGTATTTTTCTTCTGTATTACATCCTCTGTGCAAAATTTCAATACGAGTTTAAACAATATTGAAGTTCAAAATTGTCTGCGAATGCAATTGTCGCCGTCTTCTCACGCCGGTGTTACGTACACGTGCAACATGTATTATAAAATGTTATAAACCGTGTAGAAATGGATTACTATCGCCAACATTCCACAATGAAAGCAAATATGAGACTGAATATCGTTCTCTCACGCACATAAGGATATGAATTGAAAAACCGCCTTCAATTCGATTTCGAAGTGATGAGACCTGTTCAGGGAACCTACAGAACATCCCTGATTGAGCACAAAAAAGAGAAACTCAACCGCTCTGAATACATTCCGCCGTTTACTTAATATTAATTGTACAACAACTTGTTACTTTTCTTCAAAATCATAAACCTACTCTTCATCATTCAGATATGTATGTGTACATAAATAAATATTTCTTACTGCGCATATTCAAGTCCAACACGTTCGGCGTTGTTAGAAAACATCAAACATGCCTGTGATTGACCAACCGTCTATTAACATGTTGGTGAATGAGCTTCGTAGAAACTGTCTGAAGTGGATTTCAATTTCAAACCTCCCAGAAACCTTTTACACAAGGCCACCCATTATAGTTTTCGCAACCACTCTTCATTCGTAGTTTATACTTGCAGGTGGATTGAACTGCCGTTTTAGGGTAATCCCCTTTTAAATCCTTCGTCACATTCTGTAATTAAAATTTTGATATAATGAGAAAGATTTGCAACATTCTTTGCAGACTAAAAAAATTGCGTCAATGCTGTTGTTTTTTACGCTTAATTTTTTAAGGCACATTGAAAATTTCAATTTTATTCTAAATTTGTTCGAAATATAAGTTTGTGACAAAACCTAACCTAAGTTGAGATTCATTCAATGATGAAGTTTTTTGAGCAAAATTTTATCAATTTATGCACAGGTTAAAACTGAACATAAACATGCTATCTAGTCTTTGACGTCAAGGTGATTTTTAGGAATGTTGAATACTTCGGAGATGACTACTCATTTCTGACTTCTGAGGTGTAATTTGATATTACACTGTCTTAGTGAAAATACGGCAGTTTGGACATTCCACAGACACTGACGGAATCATATTACACGTTATTACATTTCCCATTAAAAAGGTATCTTTTATTAATTACTGCATTATACTTTCCTTATCTTCAAATCACTTCTGCTTCGGCCGGAGGAATGAAGCTATATATTTTTTGATATGGCGAAAAATGTAACATCTAGAAGTGTGTTAACTCACACATTCTCAGACTCATATATTGCATTCAATTGTATGAAATTCAATATAATTTACTAGCAATAAGGTTTTTATCATATTATTGGGATACACCATATACAAATTAGTCGACAACATTTATAATAACTAAGCTTAAAAAGTTATAATTTGACATATTTCACGGTGTATTATTTCTCTGAATTTGTTGATAAGAACCAAATAATTTATCACGTAGCCCGCGAAATTTGAAAATTAACCTTTTTTTTGAACACCTCCTATGTACTTTAGCTCATCTGGCAGAAATTTCTGTACTGGTTTCTAATGCATATTATTTGTTGCCAATTCAAATTTAATGTTTTCGATCGGGGAAATATTGAACTAAATTTAATTTTTTATTATACGTGTATGCCAAAGAAATTTAGACCGATGGCTTAACTTGCAAAAATTTAATTTTATTTGTAAGAAATAAGCTTGCGATGAATCGATCTGATGCGTCATTGGAATATAATTGCAACTTGTACCTTGAAAATAAAATCACAATAAACCTGAGCCTGCATTCTACTATTTGTTCCCCTTTTTTAGCAGGCCTGGTGCTTCCATTTGGAAGTACTCTGTTTTAGGATGAACTCTTAGGATTAACTTCCGGCATCACGAGCTACCTATATTTTAGCGATGGGCGTATCGGAGTAGTTTCTTCTGATTAGGTCTCTCATATCTCTCATATCCTAATCGTTTTTGTTCCTGTTCCTCTGTATTTGAAATACGTCTGAGAAATGTACATGTTATATACAGGGGCAGGCGTCCGAAGTGTTACAAACTTTACGCTGCCAAACGGCTAATATCAGCACGCCCATTCGTTGACAAGCGTCAGTCTGTTATATTGTATACATATATAAGTCTATTGAAAGCATATCGTTTTACGAAAAATTATATTATATAATTATATAATATAAATTATATAAAGTTGCTCCAGATAAAAAGAATCTATTTTAATACAAAACAAAAACTAAATACAGGGTGTTCGTCGAGAAGGTATACTACTTTGATTGTTTGTAATTTTTGATTAAATGAAAGAGAATGGATCTTATATCGATAAATTTCACTTTTCATTTTTACATTTTATTGTTTAAAGACTTAAATGTACACAATAATTTAATATTTAATTGTAAGAGTTTAGTTAAAGGGCATAACTTTTCTACTTAAACCTAAATTTACGAAGTGATAATAATTTTGAATATGTTATATGAATTTAGGGGAAAAAGTGTTCTATATAAAACCCTTGAACTTTACTTATGGCTAATGAGTCGGGAGGTAAAATACCATATAACTAACAACATAAAGATCGTATATGATCATGTGATGAACATGGACATTTTTCAATAAACTTGTCTGTAAGACACTTTATTTTATCATTAACTATAGGTATACTATAACGCGAATGAAGACATGAATTGGAAAAATGCCACGGTAGATTGCACATCATTTTTAGAATTTTATTTTGACTTATTTGGAGGCGTCTCAAGTGACAATTCGAAATATTATGCCATACTGACGCACCATAAAACATTATTGCATGAAATATTACTTTAAGTATTATAAGTCTATTTTCAGTGCTTAATTTGGATTGTCTATTGATGAAAGGATATAAAACTCTAATGGCGATGTTGATTTTGTTTACAGTGTAGCTTATGTGTTCATTGTACAAGATTTTCTTGTCATGTATTATGCCTAGATATTTGACTTTTGGCATCCAAGGAACATCCATACCGTTGTTCTTAATATTCGAACTCGGCAGAAAACAGTTTTTTCTTTTCCGGGTAAAGTATATAGCTTGTGTTTTTGTTGGATTAACTAATATTTTCCATTTGTTGAAGTAGTTAGTAACAATATCTACTGAATTTTGAAGATTGTTCAGAATATCAGATGAGCATATGTTTGAACTTAGAATAGCGGTGTCGTCTGCGAATATTGATGACTCGCAACCGTTTAAATGTGGGAAATCATGCGTGTATACCTGTATATTATACAGTACAGAAGAAAGGCAGGAGCCCTGAGGACACCAAGCTGTGACGGTGAAAATTTTCGAATGTTCATTCCCTATATGAACGATGAATAATCTGTCAGTCAGGTAATTTTTTATCAATTTGACTGTAGGAATATCTAGACCAATGTTTATCAGCTTACTTAGTAGTGCATCGTGCCAAACAGAGTCAAAAGCTGATTTGACGTCTATTAATAACATAGCTGTAGATTTTCCCTCTCTATTGACAAATTTCTGTATATATATATATACATATATATATATACATATATATATATATATATATATATATATATATATATATATATACTCACCCATAGCAATCGAACGCTTGCGAGCGTTTTTTTTTTATCCTCGAAGCACTTTTTTGGACTTTTTGGTATGTCCTTCAGCTCTTTATCCTCAATCGTCGCAAAACGCCGTCCTTTCATGGGTCTGTTCAATCTTGAGAACAGGAAAAATTCGCAGGGGGCCAAATCTGGTGAGTACGGTGACTGGGGCACGATAATGGTATTGTTTGTGAGCAAATAATCTGTCACAAGCAAAATTGAGTGAGCAGGTGCATTATCATGATGCAAAAGCCATGAATTTTTTTCCACAATTCCGTGCGCTTCAGGCAAACGGCGCATAACTTTAAGGTTATACTCTTTATTTACCGTAATCTGTGAGCAAAACCCTAACATTTGATCGACCTTGGCGTGCTTTTTTGGAATTTGCTCTCCTGGACTCTTTCATTGGGACGATTGGGCTTTGATTTCGATGTCATAACCATATACCCATGATTTGTCACCATTTATGACCAATTTAAGCAAATCTGGATCATCGTTGACGTCATTCAACAATTCCTGACCGATGCTCATGCGAAGTTGTTTTTGGTCAAAACTCAGCAATTTTGGAACGATCTTCGCTGTCACACGATTCAGGCCCAAAATTTCCGAAAAGATTGCATGGCATGAGCCAACCGATATGACGACATTCTCAGCAACTTCTCTACTTGTGATTCGACGATTCTCCATAACAATATATTTCACTTTCTCAACATTTTTGTGTGATGTGCTGGCGCGTCCAGAGCGAGCGTTGTCATTCACATCTTCTCCACCTTCTGTGAAAAGCTTATACCACTTGTGAACATTTTTTTGACTCAGAGTACTCTCACCGTATGCCACTGTCAACATTTCAAGTGTTTGTGAGCACTTAATTCCATTTTGTACACAAAATTTGATGCAACTTCTTTCATCCATTCTTTTCGATAGCTTAAAATCGCCGAACACGCAAAACCCTTGTCGTATTTATGCCTCTCACAAACAAACTAAACTTTCTATATGGATAAAATCGTCAACATATCTTCAAGACGAGTGTACCAACATAAAAGAAAAATAATAATCGAAAGTCGAATATACGTAGCCCGGAAAATTTGTTTTGTTTTTGAACACACCACCATATAATCATACATATATGTATAGGTATATACCTATACTTTGGCAACAGTAGTTTTATTCCCGCTGGCAAATATTTGCTTCTAAACAGCCTGGCGAATGAATAACTTATTCTCGAAGCTTAAAAAAATTCTGCCATGCTCATAAAATTTTGCACATTGGTTGAAATTAACCATTTAACCATTCCAACCATTCCATTTAAAAACAGCTTTAAAATTACATTCAGAAATAACTTTTCTATTATATTTGGCATAAACATTTCATAAACATAATGCTTCGCCTGTGTTTACAACCCAAGAGATATAAAATTAAATTTGGGACCGCATCATGAAACCGTACAAGAGCAAAAGTTGTCCTTTCCTTAATACAAAAAACTTTAGGATACTCAGTTCCAGTGCAAAATTCATCTTTTCCAAACGTATTGTCTCAAAAAAAAAAAAAAATCCTGTGTTCGATGGCATAGAAATTGGTTCTTACATCGGAAACTTCAAGTCTTTTCATATTGGTAAAATAATTGAAATTTTGTGGAAATGTGTTGTCAGCACCGAAGGATGTCTTCTTATTCAATTACTTTACATGAGACGTTACTGAATTTAGGTTGATTAGAGCGTCGTCATTAGAATTTAAAGCGGTCGAATTTGCGTTAAAAATATGTCCTTGAACAGATATTCCAGAAAGTCTCTGTATATTTGGCCTCCCACTTACAGATATTTCATTTATATCGTATACGAGTATTATATGATTTCCGTTTAGAACCCATAGCGCTATACATTTCTTTGAACGCTCTGTGACCAGGTGTTGTTCTTCGAAGTTTTCACCTTAAATTTTCCCTTAGTCCATGTTTACCCGTTTATGTTCAACAAAATGATTTGATACATAGATACCAAGGAATATTAAACATCGTTTTTATTCAAGTTTCTATGATAAATCGCTTTAAGCATTTTCTGCAAAACATGTTTGATTTTATAAAGTTTCGCAGTTATTACCGATAGCAAAATTTTTCTGTTTTCGGGGCCAAATGTTGTAATATGCTGAATAACAATTTGATCAATTATTTGTGGAAAGCAGTCTACGGAATGATCTATTTACATATTAGTAAGATTTCTATTAGATTGAGAACAGCATTCAAGAAGTTGCTCAGTAATATACTGTATGTTCAATAAGTGAACTGTTAAGAATAGCAGTGAGCTTATGTTGGCTAAATGGCTAAATGTGAAATCTGAAATCATATGAAATGTGGCGGTATTAATGGTAGATGTTTCGACCAAAGCCAAAAGGCCTCTGTTGGTCATGTTGGAACTGTACCTATAGATCTTTAGATGTTGACTTCTACAGACCAAAACGGTCATTTCAAATGGTTGCTTGTATACATTGCATATAAATTCAAAGTTTTCGATGCTAGAATGTTTTGAAAAATGTGATTACGTTGATTGTTATCCTAGACGGAAGAAGCCATCTGCAGTTACTAATAAGAGTATAATTGCTAGGTAGTAATATTGGATTACTAATATGATAACTTTGGTTTCCGCAGCAGTTCATCTGGTGAATGTTGTAGTTTCATACTTTGGAAGAATGAATTGGAATAAAAGGCTGCTTTGCGCAATGACGGTTCAAATTCACCAGCGGTTGTTGTATCTTATGCGAACACCCAAGACAGTAAGATACATCAAATTTTCTCTGCAATCGTTACAAGAGATGAAATCGGTAAAGCCGTCACACTTTCTTGCTCTTGAAGCAGTGCAATCCTAAATGCTAAGAAAATGTACCAATTTTATCAGCAAACCATTTCATGAAGATCAAGTTTTATAATTCCCCTATCTCGGTTTTAAGAGAGGAACAATTTGGGTTTCGGAATCAACATTAGACAATTCATCAAGTCAAAAGAATTGTAAATACGGTTTTTAATAATAAAATACAGCGGAAAAGTACGGGAATTGTATTTCTGGACATTGAAAAAGCTTTTGATTCGATTTGGCATAACGGATTAATATTCAAACTCCATAAATTTGGATATCCTATTTATATACAGAAAATTGTACGAAGTTTTTTGTCCGATAGACTATTCATTGTTAGTGTGAACGACGAGCAATCCTCGGCTCGAAAGATAACAGCAGGCGTTCCACAAGGTTCTGTTTTGTCACCAACTTTGTACTCCATATTTACTTCTGATTTCAAATTGCTTAAAAATGAGGCTATTGCATTACACGCGGACGACACAGCAATAATGACAGTGGTAAAGTCTCAAACTCAATTATAAGAAAAATGAAAAAATATCTCTTACATATTAGTAAATATTTCACTAAGCGGAAAATAAAAATAAATGAGGGAAACACACAAGCCATAATTTTCCCCTTCAATAAATCGCCGAGACGAACCCCTTCAGCAACGCTCAACATAGGTGACACAGATGTTCCACTGCAGAATTCGGTGAAATACCTGGGCATAATATTGGACAACAATTTGAACTTTAAAGAACACGTGCTTCATGCTGCGGACAAAGCTGTAAAATGTGGCCGAGCATTTTTCCCCCTGATCAATCGTAGATCCCAATTAAATACCAAAAATAAACTGCTGTTGTACAAGATGTGCATTCGACCAACAATGACATATGGCTGTCAGGTCTGGTATAAAAGATGTGCCAAAACTCACTTCAAAAACTTCAAGTTATCCAGAACAAAAACCTAAAACAAGTATATGGCTTAAACATGAGGTTCCCAACACTGATGTTACATGAACGTTTTAAGGAAGACATGCTACATAACTTTATTGCCAGAATAAACGATAAATTTGAAAACCAAAACAAGTTATCAACCCATAGACTGATAAGAACTTTAGAGGAACAGCTGTGATATCTGTTATGAATTAATTCAGTTAACTAATACTGTCGAAGCATTAAACTCAATTTTTGTTTGATTATTTAAAAGGTTTTGTCCTATCTTTTTCCTTTAACTGTCTTCTCCTTCATAGAAAATGATTCTTACTTGAAAAATAAAAAACATATATACTTGCTGCAATACTCTTAGTTATATCTCAAAATTTGTAAATATTAAATATGATAGAAGAAATAATAAATAAAAAAGAAAATCCCCCTATCTAAAAGCGGTAATACGCATGTAATAACCAATTGTAAAATATAATTAAATCAAGTGCAATACCGAAGCTTTTTGAATGCTTGATTTCGAACAGATTAGTTTATTTAATGTCATCTTTAATATTCTCTTTCTAGCATGGATTTGTTGTGGGTTGATATGCAACTTCAAATTTACTGGAATTAGTTTCTTACGTGTTTTCAGCTTTTACAGATAAACATCAAACGGATGTAATTTATACTGATTTCAGTGAAACTTTCGGTACAGTAGTCTTACCTTAAGGAACTCACCAGGAAAGTAGTACTTAGGAATTGTCTATCTATTGATATTAATTGTACGTATGGAGTGACCCAATATAGTCATTTATCCTCTTATTTTATTTTTGAGACGTGTTCGGTTATTTATTATGTTTTCATTGTTTTTCATGTTTTCAAATGTGTGTGTTAGCAAATGTAACATAAATAAAACAACTTATTATATTATTATTAATTTGTAATATAACTAGCCGGCCCGGCGATACCGTCAGTAAATTGGGATGAAAACGTCTATAATTGTATAATACTCTGTACGTAAAATATAATATGGGTTGAATTATCAGTAACGTGACTTTTTGCTCAATCTTTTCCTAATGTAAACTTGCTCCGCTAATATTCAGTAGTATAAAAATGATATGAATTTCGTTTCGAGGTGTAAGCCATTCCTCGGCTTTATTGCTGCTTCTCTAATAGCAAATGCTAACAACTTCACATATCTCCAACAGTTTCTGAGACACGGTTGCTTAAATTTGGTACCGCTAGAATATATTGTTTTCTCAATTTATAATACACGTATCAAGTCCCACATTCACACTTCTGGTAGTTCATGGCATATGCCAATTTAAATCAGTAGGTTGATTGGGCGGTATCGCTTCCGTATTCCTATTCTTAGCCCAATAATAATTGTTAAATTCAATTAATGGATTATTAAAATTGGCGTGGTACCAACTAGTTTTTGCTGATATATTTCATTCCATCTCAGTAGCATACATATACCAAATTTAAATTTTGTACTATCAAAAGTTTATAGGATACGGCCGATCAAAATTTTAAATGGGGTGGGAGATACCACGCTCTTTTTTCAATTTTAATCTAACATATGACAATTTTGTCATTGGTAGTAACAATGTACAATGACCACTATAAAAAATCTAAAAAAGGGCAGGAAACTGGCCACTTTTTATTCAAACATTTCTTTTTTATGCCAGTAACTTACGTACCAAATCTCTTCATTAAATATAGACGCTCAAAATTTGTATTTGTACGGTCCCTGCCACGCCCTTTTGTCCATTTATACTCTAACATATTTCATTCTCTTCTGTATACCAACACAATCAACTTAGAAATTCATGAAGAGCATTTGGTCAAAAGATACTTGGTACTTTAAGCACTTCCTTCTGGGTATTACATTTTTGTAATACCTTTCATTTCTCCGGGCGAAGGTATAATGAATAAATACGTGTATACAGCCAAATAGGAAATGTTCGCGAATTTTCTTCAAAATCAGATTTTTGAGGCAAGTAAATTAGATGTATCTGTTTCCGAATAACTGAAAGAATTTTTGATCACAATGCAACTCCTTGTTCTTGATCATTTCGTATAAAGGAAAACTGATCCAGGGTCACATAAATGTTATCCTCCAAATGGAGTTATTAAATAGAAGCAGTATATATTTTTTATAATTTAAAATTTTTGCTAATCCTAACTTTTTACTATCTTTAATGATAAAAAACGTAGAGATTTACGAATCATACGTATCATAACTTTTTGCACTAATGACAATTGAGGTTGTTCTATTTCTTTTTAAAATTTTGTAAGTGCCAAGTTTCTGATCTAAAAAGTACTTTCGTTACTTTCAACAATTCCTCAATACAGAGAGATTTTCCCAAACGATTTGATAGAACACTGGGGCTGTTTTGTGGTTTCCTCGTACTTAATGAATTCAGAACAACCTATCCAATTCTCTCGATGATCCACTTGGTTGCAAGTGACACACTTTGAGATTTCCCCGGGCTTACCAGTTAAACTACACTGGCAAGGCTCATGAGTATTGTCGCATTCAACATTTGGCACCTTTATCGCTGAACTTATATATATTCCTATGAGCGACGCTTCCAACATAGCGTAGAAATTAATGTTATTTAGGCGATAGAAAAAAGATGTTTTATTATTACCAAGTTTGTAGACTCCCATATATGCTGTAAATGAAGGGCATGAGTGAAGTCCTTGAACGGTATCATGTAGTGTAACATGGCAATGCCTCGACAGTTCAGGCAAAAGCTGAATTTCGGTTTCGAAAATAATTAAATTTAAATTAGGAAGTTTCTCATACAAAAGACTGATTCACTCGCGCCCTCATATGTTGTACTAATGAAATACGAGTACATTAATTAGATCCATCAACATCCTCATGTAGCACTACACTGGGACAATGTCCTGGCGCACATCCAAATAAACCTTAAATTCTAGTTCCGAACAATTTAATATTGAAATTAGGAAATTTCTTGAAATTAGGTACGTGTTCCGTCCTCATATACAGGGTGGCGCACGAATCGTGCTATTGTGTGACAGTAACTGTCAATGGGGACCTTTATTTAAAGATGTTGAAGGAGTTTGTTTACCCAGAAAGAATTTGAATCAGTCCATTAAAACAATAATTGATCAGTAATCATTAATCTGATCAGGGGTCGCATATGCGTGAAAGATCATGGAGGTCATTTATAGTCTATCGTTTTCAAAACCAATTAGTTATAAGAAATAAAATTACATTTTCTATATAATAAGAAAAAATAAATAAATTACTTTAAAACTTTGATTAAAAAAAAGTTATTTCACTGTATGTCATTCCAGCCTTCGAGTGGCATCCTAAACCACTTTAATAGGAAAACGGCTTGGCAAAAACTCACAGAATTCCTGAAATTGCTACAAATAAATACAAATTCTACATTCTTGTCTATACATTCCAGTTTTCAAGAATTTAATATAGAAATTTGTAGTTTCCTCATATAAGGGGCTAGTGCTTTTGGGCCCTCATATTAGCCACCCCTGGAGGGCATGACTAACTACCTTGTATGTCGTCGTATACAACACAAACACCTGAGTGAAGTCTTTGAAAAGCATCGGGTAGCTTGAAAAAGATTTGGGGCAGTTATGTTTACTACCAACCGCTAAACCCTCAATTGACTTAAAAAATCATCAAAAACGGTTGGTCGAAAAGGACTTTAGACGTTCCCGCATCAAATTTTGCCCCATCAAATCACATATATCTTAATTTCTTCAGGTAAAGAAATAAAAAAGGACTGCAGGAATTCAACATTTACAAAATTCTTTTCCTAAATTTTGTGTTTTTAATACTGTTGAACACGGTTCTAGTTTTCTCTTATTTTTGTTCAAATATTAAGTTTTTTTGCTTCTTTTGCATATTATTTTTCATTTATATGTACCTAGTCCTGCCATATGTTCTGTTACAAATATAAAACGCGATAAAAAAACCAATATTCATATTGTATTCAAAATTATTTCATTTATTAGAAGACAATATTGGTTATTAAAAAAATTGTATTCACTCGAAATGGCCGCCATTTGCTTTAACACAAGCTTTCAAACGGTGTGGCCATTGGGCTATAGCCGCACGTACGATTTCCATGGAGATCGAGGATGCTGCTCTGGTTAATGCTGTTTTAAGGCTTCCCAAATTTCTGTGAAGAGTCGTGCAAGCCATATTCTCCAATTCTGACCACAAAGCATAACCCAGTGGATTGAGATCTTGACTCCCTGATGGTCATTCTTCTGCAGCTATAAAGCCAGGAATATTGACTCTGAGCCACTCCTGCGTGGTTTTAGCTTTGTGCGCAGGAGCAGAGTCCTGTTGGAAGATCCATCTACGTCCATTGAAAAGGGTATTGGTCAAACCCTTTACAACACTCTCTAACACATCTTTTTGGTAAACCTTCGCACCAGTTTTTACGCCCTTTTACAGAAATGGAGGGATGTGACACCATGGTGGGGACCCCCCACCAAACCATTACGGAAGAGGGATGATGGCCACGTTGAACCCTTGGAACAACTTTTTTCGCTTCCTTAGATGAAGTGGCATAAATCTTGTCATTTTGTTTGTTGAAAACTTCTTCCACGGTAAAAATTTTCTCATCCGTAAACAGAATGTTTTCATGGCCATTGTCCGCGTGCCACTGCAAAAGTCGCTTGCATCTTTCCAGCCTAATTTTTTTTAGCTGAGGAGTTAGAAGATGCCCCGTGGACCGACGATAGGCTTTCATATGCAGATCATCCCGAATCAGCCTAGACATGGATCTGGTTGATATATCCAATTCCTTGGACATGATTTTCTGCTTTCTAAGGGGATTTCTCCGAATTCTTTCACGCACTGCCTTTACTACCGCACTCGTACGGACAACGCGCGGGCGACCACTTTTTGGCCTGTCTTCTACTCCAGACAATTCGCCGAAGCGAGCAATAGCACGATAAACGAACATTCTTGATATTCCGAGTGATTTTAGCAACTCGAAAATTTGGCCAGCACTCTTTCCGCACTTATGCAACGCTATTACGCTGAATCGATTCTCTTTAACGCCCCACTCCATGTTAATAGATTGCAAACTGAAACCAAACTGACTAGTATTCTTCACTAATCAGTGCATGTGTTCTGAAAAAAAAGTTAACGGTTCTATTCCCGCAAGAAGTTTTGAACGATAAGCGCTGGAAATTGTGTAACAGAACATATGGCAGGACTATGTATATAATTTTCTCTTATGTTCAAATCTAATGAAGTTGTATCATTTAATTTCTTTTTTTTTTTATTCGCCCTAGAATAGCGGCATTTTTCTTTTCCTGCATATAATATAATAGACTATATAACAGTCTTTTTTTTTCATAAGTAACATGAATATTTTTTGTTAGTTGATAAGTCAGTCATAAGCAAGTAATCATTAAAGCAGGAAGTTTTTCCCAAGAAACAAAAAAGGATTGTGTTCCTTAATTAGTATAGGGAATAAGACTCCCCTTAACCCTACATTTGATCCTTCGAAAAGAATAGAGTAGGCTAGGACAGGAACGAATTAGTGAGTGGAATACACACTAACAACAACACATCGGCAGTTGCCACCTCCGGCAACAACTGCAAAGAAGACTACAGCATTAACAACCAGTGGTCCACAAGACGAGTTACGGCGCAGAAACACAGGGAAAATAAGGTATGTACTGTGTTTATTAGCTATTTTGTGCGACATTTTTTTCTTAAGAAAAATAAGGAAAACATTTATCATACATACATATATGAGCATATTGGTACAAAAGTGAGGTTAAGCAGAAGCAGAAGAAGAACAATTTTGGGGAAAAAATACATAAAAAATATTCTCCCCGCGAAAATATGACAAAAGAACAAGAATTGGGTTAAAGTTCACTAAACAGAAACAATGCAAAAACAAACGTTTCAACAATAATCATTTCAACTTTATACCTAAACTAACTATATTTGTAGAAATCATTAACAACTTCGGACCACCAGCATGAGACCCAGTCAGTTCGTTCCTCCTTCACGTACGTATTAATAAATAGAGAAAACGAACATTCAAGTGATCAATAGCATAAAAGAGCGCTGCGGGTGGAAAAATAAAATAAATAAGAAACAAGAAACTAGCAACGAAAGCTTTCAATAATTAAAAAAGAAACATATGTATGTAAAAAGACAGAAAAACCTGAAACAAACAAATATAAAAAAAGATTAATTTTCATACAAATAAACAGGCATAAAATTATGAAAGCATACATATAATGAGACAATTCAATTTTCAACGAAGAAAACAAAATATATAGTGAAAAGAAAAGCAACACATCAAAAACCAGAAGAATATAAAAGAGAAACGGGTACCACATACGAAAAAAAACCCAATCACCAAAAAAAAGTCAAATAATTTAGAGAACAAACAAACAAAACAAACAAACTAACAGAAAATAACACAGCAAGCACGCGTTTTAAGGTGAACAAAAAAATGCTCAGAAAAAACTATAATTATAACACAACCAACAAGAAAATAAGTTTTGCAACAAACATTTAACAATTGGTGAAATATATAAACATATACATATGTATAAGGTGAGATATACACAAAAATTCCAGCAGCTAAAAGGAAAAATAAGAGTGGAAACAACATCAAACATCATTGACATCAACCAAACAAATCATTGTGTGTCAGAGGTTCCCTACCCCAAATATTAAAAATGGCAACGACGAAAGGAAGATGTAAGTTAGATCTCACACAATTAATAGCGTTATGCACGAATTTTGAGAAAACTTATTCCGATGATTATACTTATGCGTTTCTTGATGTGAAAAAGCAAGAGTTGGAAAGAAGATGGTTTAAATTAGTCGAGTCATATGAAAATTTTACATATTATGAGAAAATTACATATTAGCAGATGAGGCGCAAAAGGACGATTTCAAAGACGATGTCTCTCCAAAATATGAGGAGGCAAGCGAATTTTATCAGATTGTGAAATCTAAAATATTAGGAAAAATGAATTCCCTTTCTACAGAAACAAATCCATTTATCACTAGCATATCAACACTTAAATTGCCAGCGTGTGAAATACAAACCTTTGATGGTGGGTACTCCAAAAGGCCCGCCTTTAAGGACATGTTTCAGGCAGTTATTGGAAGAGATCCCTCTATAGCTCCAGCCCAAAAATTATATTACTTACGCAGCAAAGTGAGAGGGGAGGCCTACCAAGGCATAAAGGATTTAGACTTAGTAGATGATAATTTTGAGTTGGCCTGGGGAAAGTTGGTAGATAGATTTGAAAATCGAAGGCTCTTGGTTCAAGATCAGATGAAGAAAGTTTTTGCGATCATTCCAGCTCGCCATGAGAATATCAAGTCCCTCAGAAACACTCAAAATGCAGTTAATGATTGTTTGTCAATTTTGAAAAACCATAAAATCGAACTCCCTGACTATGATCCATTTCTGATTCACATCGTTGTTTCAAGACTTTCTGATGAAACCATAAAAGAATGGGAAAGCTCTTTAAAAAATCATCGTGAGCTGCCTACATGGACGCAATTAAATGAATTTCTCTCAGAAAGGATTGAAATTTTAGAAACGACGACTGATTGGAAAAAACAGCCAAAAGATAGCCAGTCCGCAAGAACTCAGACATTTCAAAATCAGCAGTCCTCAAGAACTCAGGCATTTCACAATCAGACAGAACAAAAATATAGTTGCAAGAAATGTAAAAAAATCACCCTTTAAGATTCTGTGAATCTTTTAAGGCAATGTCGCCGACCGAATGATTGAAATTCGTATTTGCGAATAATTATTGCGTCAATTGTCTGTCACCAACACACTTTAGGTCAAAATGTCTGAGCACCGTCAAACTGCAAGAATAGTGAAACGGCTCCAACGTCAGGTGCCCAAACCGAAACTCAATCTTTTAATACGCAAATTGAGAAATCACACATTAAAGAGAAAACTGTTTTGGAAAATGTTGAGGCTTACCTAGTTCGGCGCGGAGGAACAACAGTGTTGCCTACAGCGTTGATTTATATTGAAAATTCTGGGGAATTATTTACGATTCGAGCGCTTCTAGATGCAGGGGCAGAGAGAAGTTTTATTACTACACGCATTCAACAAAAGCTTGCGATTCCTCTTGTGCCATACTCTCGTAGAATATCTGGGTTTGATGGAACGATCGTCGGAAGTTCTAAAGGGAGCTGTTACATTACTCTCAGGTCAAGAGTTTCCGATTTTAGAATAAAAATTTCGGCTATTGTGGCGTCCAAAATAGCAAATTTGCTACCCTCTTGTCCTGTCAGACTAAAGAATTATGCTGAAATAAAAAATTTACCACTAGCCGACCCACATTTTTATCAACCCGCTACTATTGACATGATAACAGGAAGCGATTTTCTGCCTTATATCAACCTTGGAGGGGTCCGCAGAAACATATCTGGAAATTTAGGAGCAAGGGAATCACATTTTTGGTGGTACTTGTCAGGCCCAGATAATGTAAATGAAGTCAATGCCTTTTCTACTACTGCTTTCACATCGGATGATTTTCTTCTCCACGAACAAATTAGAAAATTCTGGGAATTTGAGGACATTGATAATAAACTTCCTGCGACTGACGCCGACGAATTTTGTGAAAATTTTTACCAAACAACTACTACCAGTCAGTCAGATGGTCGTTATGTGGTCAGGTTACCATTCAAAAAAGAATACCCAGATGATATGTTCTTGGGACCCTCACGCAACAGCGCTCTAGGGCAATATTATAGAATGGAGAAAACCCTCGAGAAGACCCCAGATTTAAAGACATCGTGTGGACAAGTTTTACAGGAGTACATTGACCTGGGTCATATGGAACCAGTTGCTTATCGCGAATCTAATGCTGAAAAACAAACTTCGTTTTTCCTCCCACGTCATGCAGTTATAAAACCTGAAAGTAAGTCGACGAAAGTTAGGGTGGTCTTCAATGCCTCTAAAAAGACAAGTAGCGGATTTTCATTGAACGACGTTTTGCATCAAGGTCCAACTCTGCAAACCGCTTTAATGCAGATAGTGCTTAGTTGGCGCACTTATAAGTTTGTCTTTACTGGCGACATTGAGAAAATGTTCCGACAAATAGTAATGCATGAAAATAATCGACCATACCAGCAGATTCTGTTTCGTAATGTTGTAAATAATGTTGTACAAACTTTTCAAATGAAAACAGTCACCTTCGGGTGAATTGTGCGCCTTTCCTGGCCATACGAACGCTTCTACAAGTAAGTGAGGACTGTAAACAGTCATACCCGGAAGCATCCACTATTTTGAAAAACGAGATTTATATAGACGACATTTTGTCAGGAGGACATAGTCTGGAGGAAGTAAACTTAAAACAAACTCAAGTTGCTAAGGCTTTAATAACTGCTGGCTTCCCCATGAAGGGAGGATCTTCTTAATGAAGATTTCTTAAAATTTGATTGTTCCAGCACTATCAAAACCTGGGGTATTCGCTGGAATGCGAAATCAGATTTTTTTTATTACATTGTGGAACCGAACCAAGTTTCTCCGACCACCACAAAACGGCAAATTTTATCGGTTATAGCAGAGCTATTTGACCCTTTGGGCTGGTAAGTCCAGTTGTGGTAGTAGCAAAACTTTTCATGCAAGAGTTATGGGAACTGAAAGCAGACTGGGATGAGGGTATCCCACCGCATTTACTCGTAAAATGGAACGCATTTATACAAAATTTGCCACAAATTTCCGCATTGAGAATCCCTAGATGGGTACATTTTGCACCGACTTATCAAATACAAATCCACGGGTTCTGCGGGTTCATCCGAAAAGGCTTATTGTGGTGCAGTCTACATGCGAACCGCTACTTCGGATGGGGAAATAAACTGCAATTTACTGTTTGCAAAAACTAAGGTTGCACCATTAAAAAAGACATCAATCCCGAAACTTGAGCTGTGTGGAGCGGTTTTACTCTCGAAACTAGTAAAAGGGCTAAAGGAAAACGCAAAGTACCCACATGAACTCTACTTATGGACGGACTCCTCTATAGTCCTTGGATGGGTACAGAAACCACCACGCACATTGAAAACGTTTGTTGCAAATCGTGTAACAACAATTGTAAGTATGGCTAGTTATAATCACTGGAGGCATGTAAAAACAGACGACAACCCAGCAGATATAGGCAGCCGTGGTTGTACTCCTCGAGAAGTAATGGAGAGCAAAATATGGTGGCATGGGCCCCCCTGGCTAACTCAGCCTATGGAACTTTGGCCCAAACCACGCGTTTTCGATCCAACTGATTTAGAGACGAAAAAGGTATCAGCACTTCATCTAAAATCTACTTCTGTAGACCCCACTTGTAACATATTTAACCAAGCAGAAGATATATTGGAGAAATTTTCATCATTCGCTCGAGCTCTAAGAGTCGTAAGTTATTGCTTTCGTTTCTTCAATCGCGCTCAGAAACGTCATATAAAGGTTGAACCGTTTATTACTACAGCAGAAATTCAATTCACTAAAAACCGTCTAATTTGAATAGCTCAGAAAAGCTATTATTACAATGAGCACAAATTTCTTCAAAATAAGCGTCCTATAAACAAAAAGAGCCGACTTATTGCTCTGAGTCCCTTTATCGACAAAGATGATCTAATACGTGTTGGAGGAAGACTAAATAACTCAGGGCTAAGTTATGAAGAGCGGCATCCAGTCATAATTCCTCAAAAATCCCGTTTTGCAACTCTTTTGGTGGAATATGCACACAAACGTTTGCTTCATGCTGAACATCATATCATGCTACGGGCTATACGACAAGTATTTTATATCCCTCGACTCAAAAATCTAATAACAAAATGTGTTAGAAATTGCAAAAAGTGTATGATCTACAAACATAAAGTTCAACAGCAAATAATGGCCGAGCTTCCTCCTGAACGGGTAAATTTCTCTCTACCCTTCACCTATACTGGCGTCGACTTCGCGGGTCCGTTTGACCTAAAATCATCTAATTTACGAAACGCCAAGACGATTAAAGGTTACGCAGCCATATTTGTATGCTTTTCCACAAAAGCTGTGCACTTAGAAGCATGCTCGGACCTTTCAACCGACGCATTTTTGGCCTGCTTTGCCAGATTTGCGGGACGTGGAGGTTTTCCAAAAACTATGTTCTCCGACAATGGTCGAAACTTTCTTGGCGCACGCACAGGACTACTTAAAGCTCATAATCAGTTCTTGAGAATCACAGAGAAAGCCTTAATAGAAAAATACAGTGCACACGGATTTAAGTGGTCATTTGTACCATCTTACGCGCCCCATATGGGTCGTTTGTGGGAGGCTGCGTAAAAAGCATAAAATCACATCTTAAGAAGGTATATAGTAATCTCAAATTTACGTACGAAGAATTTACCACCATATTGATAAGAATCGAAGCTGTATTAAATTCTCGACCAATGTCTCCGTTGAATGAAAATCCATCTGAATTGCTTCCTTTGACTCAAGGTCATTTTTTGAGAGGTGCCCCACTCGTTGCTTTGCCTGAAGCCCCAGGAGAGCCTCCATTAGAGAGCTTGAGCTTAATGAAAAGATGGAACCGCCTCAAAGCTATTCAACATATCTTTGCATGCCGTTGGAAAAACGAATATATCACCGAACTTCCGCGCAGGGTCAAATGGAAGACTGAACAGCAGAACATCAAACCTAACGATTTCGTCATAGTTAAAGACGATTTATTACTACCTACTGAGTGGCGTCTAGGACGGATTACCAAAGTTATATATGGGAAAGATGGCAAGGCGCGAGTAGCAGAACTCAAGACACAAAATGGAACTATAATGCGTTCTATTGCGAATTTGTGTGTTTTACCTATACCTACGTCTCAAAATTAACCAAATAACCAATACAAATGAATCCATCTGGTGGTAAAGACACATATTAAAGTCGCAATACAAAATTTCTAATAACACAGTACATAACTTCTTTTCTTCCACTCTAGCCATCAACAAAATGCCACGATGCAACTTATGCCTGAAGAACCTGCCGCGTGTCTATGAGCATGGCAATGGAACAGCGACGAGGCTACGTTATGAAATGGAATTACTGCCTCAACTGCACAGCGCATACGCATTCACCAGAGCTCAGAGTGTTCAAAGTTGCTGCAACCGACGAGTCATGCCGATTAAGGATTTCAAATTGGCTAAGCATATCCGAATCTTTGTGCCCCAAACAAATCCGAATTTTGCGGTACCCCGAGAAGTAGATGATGTACTTAGAAGAAGAGCAATAGGGGCGATTATGGCCAAAGGAGTAGTGCAACCGAATGATTGTGCTGCCCAAAGCCCTACGTCCAATCTTTGGTTGGGTGGAACGTGGCAGAGATGCAATTGCCATTAAACTGCGTGGGAGTATGTTGAACCGTGTTCAACAAGTTTTCTCTTATTTTTGTTCAAATATTAAGTTTTTTTTTCTTTTGCTCATATTATTTTTCATTTATATGTATATAATTTTCTCTTATGTTCATATCTAATGAAGGTGTATCATTTATTTTCTCTTTTTTTTATTCGCCCTAGAATAGCGGCATTTTTCTTTTCCTGCATATAATATAATAGACTATATAACAGTCTTTTTTTTTTCATAAGTAACATGAATATTTTTTGTTAGTTGATAAGCAAGCAATCAATAAAGCAGGAAGTTTTCCCCAAGAAACAAAAAAGGATTGTATAGGGAATAAGACTCCCCTTAACCCTACAAATACAAAATCAATAAAATACCCGACCGGTATAATAATAGGTCACTAAGGACATATTGTCAGTAAATCACCATTTACCTAACATACAAATAATTTCAAACTCTGAAATGTTATTTTTATCATAACTTTGTGTGTCTACAAGAATCCGCTAAAACTTTTCATGCTATAACCATTTTTCGCGCTCAATTTTTTCCTATTATCCAGTTTAAGACCACACCTGGGCGTTCTCGTACCATAAATCGCCTGTCACTTAGAATTGATCTCCTGGTTCATCAAAGATTTGGACAACCGTAAGTAACCTTTATTTAAATAGCTATAAACAAAGTTTTGAATCGCATACTCGAATCTGTAATTGCATTGCGGAAGGAAATATTACTGACTTTGAATTTTGAAAAAAAAATTATTCAATATAGTAATGTTAAACACTCATCAGCCATTTAAACAGCAGACTTTTGAAGAGTTACCTTTTCATTATCTCTTGTAAGCGTAATGTTAAATATTACAGAATTTCAAAAGAATGTCTTCATAATGATGTTGATGAATTAAAAGATATCGATGATATATACTTTTGATGATTTTATGCTAATTTTACAAATTTTGTCAAGAAAAAAAGGTCATGCATGTATAAGGACCACTATTAACTGTACTAAATTCAAATTCTGTAATTATGGTCAATATTCCAAATACCCCTACGATTTCATTTCATTCTTTTATCTTTGATGACGATGATTAGTTTTTCATTTAAAAACTTTCATTTTATACAGTTATATGATATTTCACGTCATTTTTCGTTGATCATGGGCGGCAATGCGGAATTTCTTCGAAAAATTTTTTGTTGGTTAGGCTTTGACCTCTATTGTGTTTTGGAATAATACCAAATAAGGCAATGCATATGAATGTGTTATCGATCATCAATTGGGAGCATTATTGCAGTGATCTCTATAGGTTTATGTCCCCGATATGCTTTGAAAACTTTGTTATTTGCTAACATTATCCTCCCATAGATCAACAGTCACTGTTAATGCATTATTAACTCATACAGTGGTGATGTTAAAATCGTGGCTTAGGGCGACGATTTCGGTGAACCCAAATTTCATTTTTTTTTTTTTTTGCATGAAAATTTGTGGAAATATTAAAAAATATAATTTTCAATCATTTTCAAGTCTGGGTATTGACTTTCATATTCTGCGATCCTAGTTCTCAAATTCTTGTAATCAAGATCATTGAAATGGGTGGAATCTAAATCGTCCGTGGGCATTCTAGACAAAGCCTCTGGTACAACATTTTCCTTGCATTTTCTGCGACTTATGCTGAATTTGTACTCCTGTAATTTGAATACCCATCTTGGAAACCTACCACTAAGGTTAGATTGTTTCATAAGCCAAACCAAGCTCAAGTGATCTGTGATGACCTCAAACTCCTTCGTTTCCAGATAACATCGAAATTTTTTTTAAATCTTCTACATTGCAGTCAATGACTGCTTCATAGGCAGTCACTGTCTACATAAATTCTTCTTTAGTCTATATGACCTCTGTAATTGAAAAAACAATCTCGGAAAAGTTATTCATAACCCGTCTATACCAGCCTGCGAGCGCAATCCTCTAACCTGTTGTAGATTTTTGGGAACAGGCCACTTCTGGATTGCACTGACCTTTTCAGGATCGGTTGTCATTTGTAATTTCTCAATTACGCAACCCAAAATAATTAATTTTTGTCACGGCAAAATGACTTTCCGTTATATTTAGAGTCATGTTTGCCTTTCAAAATTGTTATGATATTCTAAAAAAGACTTCCAAATAAGTTTCAAAGTCCACCGACACGATTATGGGGCCCTCCAGATACCAGAAAATGCAATACCTTATATCTGGTGACATCATTTCGTCTATCAGTCGACACATAGTTTGTGGCGCAAATCACGACAAACTGATGGAGGGGACGACCTGGTATCGTGAAGGCTGTTATAGGTTGTGAGGATTCGTCCAAAGGGTTTCGCAAAAAGCATCCTTTAGATCCAGCTTCAAAATAATATTGACCCTAGGAAGCCTTGCAAAAGTTCCTTTAATATTCGGAAGCGGTTTGTTTGGCTTTATAACCAATATCATTGGTGAACTCCATGCAGAGTTTGAAGGCTCAGTGACACCCAGTACTAACATCCTATTAACTTCGCTAAACATTAGTTTCTCGATTTCTGTAAAAACTGGATAAACTCTTTGTTTTATTGGATTAGTTTCACTTACGTCTATCGAATGATGTATCAAACTTGCTGCCCCTAGCCCTTGCTTTGTGAAGTTTGGAGACATTTTAATAACAATAATAATAATGTTGACGTTGACAGGTGGGTAGAAAACTTCGTCTACTCTATCACTGATTTCGAAACAACTGGCTTTAGAGAAGACAACTCTGCAGGAAATGTAGTTAGTCAATGATATTTGAGCATAAAGTTTAAATTTTTGCTTAGTTTAACGTTTTACAAAATTGATGGTATACTAAAAAGTTTAATATTGATATTAATCCTTAAACTTCATGTTAATGTCAAGTGAACCGAGTACTTTTTTGTTAATTTCAAATAAATGATTTGCTATGTATAAACAGGAGTTGTAAATGGTTAATCTCTTTTCAAAATTTGCAGAATAAGCTGATTAATGCTCGTGTCCGATTGATCAGAAGTGGAATAATTTGTGAATTGTGATATTTTAGAGTTTTGCTCTGACTTCAAAGGGAAGTGTAAGGCTTGAAGTCTTTTGATGCCTTATTAGAGCATTTTAAACAATTTGGTTCATACGTGTTCTTTACCCCATAGCCATAACAAAATATCGTTCTTAACTTCATATAATCTGGCCAATAGTAACAATCTTGATCACAATTCCAGCATTTGATACTGGTTGAAACTGATTGTAGGGCAACTACAGTTGCATCGGCATGGGATGGTAGTATTTCTATTCCATCTTCAGCACTTCGCTCAATTTCAGTGATATATTTAGGAAAAGAAGTGGCAGAGCCACTGTTAACGTCCTTTGACATAATCATCGTTGAAGACATTTTCTCTCTTTAGAAACAATTTTCTTAGATGATTAATGGAATGTACAGGAACATTTAAACGTTTGTTGGGGATTTTAATACCAAAGGGAGAAATTAGCGGGAAAATATGTTATTAACTCTAACACTTATTTTCTTAGCACCCATATCTGGTTCAAGTAATTTTACAACCATGAAAGTTTTTAAAGAAAGTTTTTAACTATTCGCATCTATTTTCTCCTACTTCATTTTGTGATGCGATTATCCCGTTTGGGTGTTTCATTCCAATATTGGTAAAAGAAAAGAAAAAGGGAGAAAACATCGGTATTGTTAAGTGATAACGATCACAAGTTCGTGAGTAGCTGTCCGTCACCACATCGCCGCATTGATCACAGAAAAAATTCAGCAATAAATACAACCCCACATGGCATTGTATTGCCACGTGGCAATTTTTTTTTATTCAAGAGTGATTAAAAGAAATAAATATGAAATTATTTTTAAAATAAAAATGTACAAAGAAAATAAAACAAATATTATTCAAACTACCAACCAACAAGAATTCTAAACACAAAACTCGTCTTTGAAAAAAATTTTCAAAGTAAAAGTGTTTAAAAATAAAATGAACTATATATATTTGTTACTTAAAACATTCGGTAAGGTGTGGTGTACAACGCCTAAATCACCAAATAGAGTTTCATGCAAGTGCAAAATCGTACAACACTTTTTGAACATTTCCCATTGAAGAAGTCCACCAATACCCTTCCACTACGTAATACATCAGTCTCACAATCATCATCGAAACTTTAAGTCATCAATGCCTTCACCGTCAACAATGTTGGTTTCATCGCCAGATACACCGACGCTTCATAACCATCAGCTTGCTTTCCATGGAACTTAAAAATATTCAAAAGTTACGTTTATATATCACTATTTCCACTTCATTAATACTGCTAAAGTCCTATGTAAAATATACTAAAACTATTATTTTGTACACTTACACTTACACTTAAATATTTTAATATTCTACCTTCATATGACCTCTGGACTAAAACTACTTCTATTTTTTTCTTAAATTACTTGCGAATAAATGTCAATTATATCATGAATTTCTAAATTCAATATTTCCTTTGGAAGATGAGGGTAAATAATGGAGAAACCCCTACAACGACACCAGATCTTTGCTTATTCTTTCGCAAATCTTCTCGTAGGTCGTGTGTTGACTTTGAGTGGCCTCTCTTCCTCATGGTATCGCTAATACCAGTTTCGTGCTTTATCCGTTAGCAATATATGCTGATTTTTACAAATAAAACTGAAATCGCCATAAAAAGCCTCCCTAGTAAGAGGTCTAACGCGGTATAAAAATTCTTCGTTAGTCAATTTGCTGAACCGTCAAATTTAATATTCCAACTTTGGATTATGGACGTAATTTTGGCAGAATTCGTGCAAACATAGTTGTAGGTTTCGTGCGGCCGATGTCGAAGACTGTTGCAAAGAGTCTGTAAAAAGAGGTTGAGAATATACCTATAGTTCTTCCAAAGAGTTCCACGGGCTTTGATTCGGGTAGTACGTTGATATCAGATGACAAATCGTAATTAGAAATAATATTGAGCTCTTTAAGTCAGAGAGCACACATACTCTACGATAAATTACATTCGCCCTTATTTGAAAGATATGTTTTAATACATGATTAGTAGAAACCATGTGAACATTCGCTCATCATTAAACATTCTTGGTTTTCAAACATTTGTTTCTTTACATACACATATATGACAGCATGATTGATTGATACGAGGATCATTCGTCTGTCGCATTCGCTGCTGACGGTGGCAGAGAACGTTGCATTTTAAGAGTAAATCAATACAATTATACACAAAAGAAAATTAGAGCATATTGTTTTTGAAAAAACAAAAAAGAGAACAAAACCGACGGAAGTCCGGTTGAATTTATGAAAAAATGTTAAATTGAAGTGAGCAGCCTAATTTACGAGAAGCGAGAAGTGGCAGGGACTTACAAGAAAATTTCTCTTAACATTTGGCATCAAAATTTGCAATCTATGCACAATTTTGACACTGATAAAATATCTCATTATTATCTATATATATAAAAATCAATTGCTGTGCGTTAGTCTCGCTAAAGCTCATGAGCGGTTGGACCGATTTGGCTCATTTTGGTCTTAAATTATTGGTAGAGTATTCCGGAAGGTTTAAAAGGTTTTATTTGAAGTGATAGATGGCGTTGGAGATGAGATTTTTGCAATTAATTTTTTTTACCACATTAAAATTGAATCAAATAATGGTAGGTAGGCAAAATAACGTTTGCCGGGTCAGCTAGTTATTACTATTTTTTTTAAGAAGATAACAGTGGATATTATTTTGCACTCAGCAATATAATGTAATCGTAGAATGTCACCTTGAGGTTAACAGCTAAGCCATTCTAAAGATCAATCAAAATCATTATACAAAATTATAGAAAAGAAAATTCCAGAATTTAACTAAAAGGAACATTGATAAATCAAATTTCTATTAAATCCTCAATATTGTCGACGATTATTTCCAGAAAACTGCCAACTCCAAACTTATTCTTATGACATACAATAAAATTTAATAGCTATTGAAATTTTGTCTATTGAAGAACCAAGGCGACAATATGCTCTGGCCTTACGTTGGGCACATTTTCTGTCATGAACCAATTCAAGATTGGATTGAAATGAAAATCTGGTCTTACCCAAATTTCTGAAATAAAAAGCAAAAACTGTAGATGAGAAGGAAACTATTGAAATTAGTTGATTCTAATATTTAACCCCATTATAGTTAACATACAAGTTGTCCGTCGGGAACTTTCTTTGTTTATAATTTTTGATTAAATGAAAGAGAATGGATCTTATATTGATAAATGTTTTATTTAATGTTGATAATTACGTATGGAATACAATATCATATAAATGTTCTCCTAATCAAATTGCATACCAGACTGTCACTTTTAATGGATGCAAAGGTGACTGATGAATAATTTGAGGGGGTTTTCCATTGATCAGAACCGACTATTTTGTTTATTCCATATCCATTCAAATGAAAATGTGCCTCATCACTCATTATGATTTTTTCATGAAAATCGAGGTTGTCATTGGCGAGCTGTAACATCCTATTGGCATATGTGCGGCGGCGTAAATGGCCTTGTGGAAGAAGCTCTTGTGTCAACTGAATCTTAAATGGAAACAAATGCAATCTTTGTGCAAAGTTGTGGCCAAAATTGTTCTTTGAAGCTCTTGAGCACGGCACCGAATTGAGGTTGATGCTGTGTTTTGAACACTTTCTTGAGCAGCAGTAAAGTTTTCAGCCGATCTTGCAGTACTTTATGGTCCATGCTTCGCCCTATCAGCTACAGACCCTCTTTCTTCAAAATCATTCACTACGCGATAAATAGTGCGTCTTGTTGGCGCGTTGCTTCTCCCGAAAATTTCACTTAACTTTCTCATCGTTACAGTAATCGATGATTGATTTTGATGAAATATTTTAACGATTAAAACACATTGGTTTACCGAATATTTTCCATAATAAATTTGCCACGTCTCTACTTCACGACTGCCAAATACGAACTGTCAAGACTAATGTTTATCAAAATGATGATACCTTCCCGACGGACGCCCTGTACAACCACCTAATATTAAGGGAGCCTTATTAATCAGTATTTCTGAGGATTCTCCAGGTATATTGACAGAAATACAAGTTTCAAAATCCTCCCGTACTAATTTCCTTTTTGGCCTAATACAATGACATTTAATTGGACCCCTTCAATCGAAATTTCGTCGTGTTGTTTACATTAGGAAATCTTTATAAATTTAAATTCACTCAGCCATAATACAGAATTCAGTTTATTTCATCAAAAGAAGGAGGAAGGAAAAAACCATATATTCATGAAGTGAAGAAAATTCTGAATTAAGATTCTATAAAAATACTAATTCCTTGAACTTATACCTAGATCGATTAGGTTGAATAAGGCAAAATAGGTAATAATCTTCCATCAACGTTCTCATTTACGCAGTTTTGTCTATAGCATAATTTTCAACATTTCACCTCAGAAATATTACAGACTTTGAATTTTGAAAAAAAAAACAAAAATGCAATATAGTAATGCTAAACACTCACCAGTCATTTAAACAGCAGACGTTTGAAGAGTTACCTTTTCATTATCTCTTGTAAGCGTAATGTTAAATATTGCAGAATTTCAAAAGAATGCCTTCATGATGATGTTGAAGAATTAAAAGATGTCGATGATATATACCTTTAATGATTTCAAACTACCTATATAACAATATGTTGAATTAATTTTACAAATTTTGTCGAGAAAAAATAAAAATTATTACTATGCATGTATAAAAACCACTATTAATTGTACTAAATTCAAATTCTTTAATTGTGGTCAATATTCCAAATACCTGTACGATTTCATTTCATTCTTTAATTTTTATGACGATAATTAGCTTTTCATTCAAAAACTTTCTTTTTCTTAAGTTATATGATATTTCATGTCATTGTACTAGTTTAGGATGTCATTGTGCAGTTTTTGGTTTATCATGCAAATTTTACGAATGCAGAATTTACGAATAATTTTAATAGCAATATTGCCAGAAAATCGATATATTTGCCAACAAACAAAGGCATTGTCGTTAATTTTAACTTTTTCATTGAAGATTTGGGGAAAATTATGAAATTTTTGCATAAAATAAATTTTTTCCTTAGAAATGTTTCTTATTCACTTACCTTTTCTTACTAACTTTACTTTTTGTAGAGTATTGATAAATTATATGTCACCCTAATTAACATTGAACATACTGCACTAGCAAACTCTTATTCTCATTAATTTGTTCTCTTGTTTCAAACAATAATATTTAGTACTAAGCTAACAAAACATTATATTGTCATCTTATGTTAATAAAGTTTTTAGTAAGCATTTGAATTCTGAAAACTCCACTTGTGTTTCCCATCATCTCTACTCAATACACTACATATAATTGGCGACGAGGATAGAAAAGAAAAAGCATGATGCCTTCCAAAACGAGTAACTCAGCTGATGAAAGTTATAATATAACACCAGTTACCGTACTCCAATCATCAAATGTACCCGAATTTAACACTAATTTAGAGTCATGGAGTGTGTGGAAAGAACGCTTGGATATACACTTCTCTGAAATAAATTGCACAGATGATAACATAAAAAAATCGATTTTATTAAAATCAATTGGTGCCGTTCCTTATAAAATTGTACACAGTTTGTGCAGTCCAGTTTCTCCAGTGTCAAAATCATTTGAAGAGTTGTGCCAGATATTAGACACACAATATACACCACCAACAATTATATTTAGCGAGCAAAAGAAATTCCATGTTTCAACAAAAAAAGAAAGCGAATCTGTCGCAGAATGGTATGCTAGAGTTAAAACATTGGCGCTTAATTGCAAATTTGGAAACCACTTGGATGCATTTGTTCTGAATCAGTTCATCATGGGGTTGCCAAATTTCATGTTCGAACGACTCTGTGAAGAAGATGAGAATCTTACAATACAAAGTGCATTGAGAAAGGCGATGATATTAGAAACAAAATGCATAGCAAAAGCAATAGATGATAGATATGCAGTGAATTTGATTAACGGACAAAAATTTGCCAAAAAGAATAACGGTAGTGGCTCCAGCAACAGAAGCAAAGATAACAGCGGACATAGTGGTGATGTCGGCGGTGGCGGCAGGTGCAGCGGTAGAGACAACAGAGGCGTTGGCGGTAGCGTCAGCAGAAAAAAATTTGCTAGCAGTAGAGACAATAGAGGCGAAATTGATAAAAAATCTGCATGTTCTCATTGCGGTTGGCGGAATCATAGTTCTCAAAATTGTAAATATAAATATAGCAAATGTCATTACTGCAGCAAAGTAGGCCATTTAGCATCGGTTTGTCATAATAAAAGAAGGAATGTTAATTTTGTAGCTAATGAGAGCAATAATGATACTGATGATAATAATTTGTTTAATTACTCAATTTTCAGTGTGGCTGAGCGCAATTCTTGTGACATGTATTCTATTCCAGTCGTTATTGATGGTGTCAAACTGAACGCAGTTTGTGATACTGGTGCTCCGTGTACATTGCTGCCAATTTCGTTTTACGAAAGAAACATCAACAAAACCCTACGACCATGTAATGTTCCATATGTTAACTACAGTGGTGATAAATTAAAGCTGGTTGGTGAATATGATGCTTCTATTACTTTTGAAGGTAATACAAAATCTGTTGTTGTTATTGTTGCGGATTCTGCAAATCCACCTTTACTTGGTCGATCGTTTTTACGTTCATTTAATTTTGAATTGCTGCAAGTAAACAACATTAATAATGCTAACACAAATGCTGCAATCATCGATCAGTTAAAAAACGAGTTTTCTGATGTTTTTGATAATAAATTGGGAGAATTTAAAATCAGCAAAATTTCATTGAAAGTTAGTGAAGATGCAACACCGATATTTTGCAAACCAAGATCCTTACCACTGGCATGGAAGGACAAAATTGAAATTAAATTACGCGATTTAATAAGTACTGGCGTACTTGAACCAGTTGATGATTCTGACTGGGGTACTCCTTTGGTACCAATTCTGAAACCCAATGGTGATTTGAGAATATGTGGCGATTATAAAGTTACCATTAACAGATTTTTATTGGATTTTAAATACCCTTTACCCAGAATCGATGAGATCTTTGCATCGTTAGAAGGTGGTGAGCTTTTCACAAAACTTGATTTATCTAATGCTTACAATCAATTAGTTCTTGACGATAAGTCACAACTACTTTGTGCATGGAGTACACACATCGGCACAATGAAAGTAAAAAGTTTACCTTTTGGAGTTAAGACAGCTGCAGCAATTTTCCAGAAAACAATAGAAAATTTATTAAGAGATATACCATATGTTGTGGTGTACCAGGATGATATAACAGTCACTGGTAAAAACATGCACGAACATGTCAAATCATTAAGGATAGTGCTACAAAAATTACAATCTGCTGGGCTGAAGCTAAATATAAAAAAATCAATTTTCTTTCAACCGGAAATATCATATTTAGGCTTCAATATTAATAAAAATGGATTGAGTAAAAACAATGACAGAATTTCGAGCATAGTCTCCGCTCCCATTCCAAGTAATATTTCGGAATTAAGAGCTTTTGTTGGTATGGCAAATTATTATTCGAAATTTATCAATAACTTTGCGAATATTATGGCACCATTGTACCACTTGCTTGGCAAGGATGTCCCTTTTGTATGGTCGAAACATTGCCAGAGAGCATATGAATCTATAAAAGATGCTGTAACATCAGACCAAGTTTTGGTTCATTTTAATCCTGACTTACCAATAGTATTAACAACTGATGCTTCTAATAATGCAGTAGGTGGAATTTTATCACATAAATTTCGTAATGGTGTAAAACCAATTGCATTTGTCTCCAGAGCATTATCAAAAAGCGAGAGGAATTACAGCACTCTGGAAAAAGAAGCTTTGTCTGTTGTTTTTTGTGTCACGAAGCTTAGACAATATTTGCTTGGCAATACTTTTGTTTTGAAAACTGATCATCGTCCATTGATTACCATTTTTGGTAGTAACAGTGGTTTGCCAGCTATGGCTTCGGCACGTATGCAACGGTAGGCATTAATTTTATCCGGTTTTAAGTATTCTATAGAATATATCAAAGGAAGTCATAATGAAGCTGACAGCATCTCGAGAATGCCACAACGAATTTTTGAAAATGGAAACAGAGAAAATTCATACATCAACTTTATTGAATCAGAAAATTATTTCAATCTGAATTTCAAAGATATTGCTCGCGAGACAAGACGAGATTCAATTTTATCAAAAGTCGCAGAATGTATTTTAAATGGAACTCTAAATAATGTAAAAGAACACAATTTTGCACCGTACCGTGAAAAGTATACTAAACTTACTGTTGAATATGGCTGTATTTTGTGGGGATACAGAACGATAATACCCGACAAGTTAAGATGTAAAATATTGGACGAACTACATTGCTCACACTTAGGTATAGTTAAAACGAAAGCTCTTGCCAGATCATATATATGGTGGCCTGGTCTCGATAAAGATCGAGAATTTAATAAAAAATTGTGTACCCTGTCAAAAATTACAATCAAGTCCTGAAAAGAGCACGTTAATACCTTGGATGCCGAGTAATTCCGTATGGAGTCGAATTCATGTTGACTTTGCTGGCCCTATTAAAAACTTTAATTTTCTGATCGTCATCGATTCATATTCAAAATTCGTCGAAGTATACAAAACGAAAGAAATTACTACAACATTTACAATTGCAAAATTAAGAGAAATGTTTTCGCGTTATGGATTGGTTGACACGCTGGTAAGCGACAACGGTCGTCAATTTACTTCGTTTGAATTTCAACAATTTTTATCCTTAAATGGAATCAAACATGTTTTAACTGCACCAGGTCATCCATCCACTAATGGTCAAGCTGAAAACTTTGTTAAAACATTTAAAAAGTCAATTTTAGCAAATTTAGACCAAAAAGGAGATGTAAATTTGGACCAAATATTATGTAGATTTTTAATAGATTACCGAAACATGACACATTGCAGTACAGGCGAATCTCCAGCAAAAATATTTTTCGGTAGAAAACTTAAAACACGCTTCAGTAACCTTATACCTCCAACAACAAAACAGAAATTATTTGAGTCTCAATATAACAACATTGCCAATCATAGAGGAAATCGGAAAGAAACATTTCGAAAAGGTCAAAAAGTAATGGTGCGTGATTATCGAAATCCAAATAAACCTAGTTGGACTCAAGCAACAATAAATCAACAACTTGGACCTCAATCATATTCTTGTACTTTGGCTCACAACAACTACATGATTAAACGTCATCTGGACCAAATCAGGAACCATAAAGATCATGAACAACTTTCCTGTGAAACATCTGTAAAAAGGTCATCAGACAATACAATATCGGAAGTACAAGATACGCAGACGGCGGAAGATTTTTCATGCACTAGAAGAGAGCTCAGACCACGGGAAGGAGGTAGAGTAGTAAGAAAATTCAATTCAAATTCAAATTTGTCAAACTTAGAAATTGATTGATTGATTTTATTGTAATTTAAAATTATAGAGTTTTCCTATTTGAAACAACAACTATAGGAGGAGCATGTAGAGTATTGATAAATTATATGTCACCCTAATTAACATTGAACATACTGCACTAGCAAACTCTTATTCTCATTAATTTGTTCTCTTGTTTCAAACAATAATATTTAGTACTAAGCTAACAACACATTATATTGTCATCTTATGTTAATAAAGTTTTTAGTAAGCATTTGAATTCTGAAAACTCCACTTGTGTTTCCCATCATCTCTACTCAATACACTACACTTTTAATGTCCGTTTTTGTTATTGTAATACCTCTACCCTAAGGTAGAGCAAGTTATGTTGGTCTCTTTTATGAAGACAATGTGATAATATTTTTTCGTTATATTTTCCGACCAGCGTTCGAATAGTATTACTATATTTTGTATTGCACTTATATTAAATAATGTAGTAACATGTTGAACAAACTTATTTACTGCTCGCCGTATGTGTGCAAAGGTGCTGCCAAAGTTTTCCTTTGCCTTGGTTTCTATTCCCGTACATGAGTTTTCAGGGAAATATAATACCGTTTGAGGCAATGAATATGAATTGATTATTGATCATCAATTGGAAGCATTATTGCATTAACCCCTGCAGGGATATGTCCCGGATACACTTTCGCACGAATATGCGTGGCTTAGACCACTGAACTTCGATCTCACAAACTAAAGGTTCGGAGCTCAATGCTCAGTAAATCCAAATTGTATTTATTTATTTTTCGTTTTTATGAATGTTTTTGCAAATATTGAAAAAAAAAAACGTGTAAGTTAATTTAAATGCCATTACAAATCCGTTAAAACTTCACGCTCTAACTGCATTGCATTTCCGTTAATCTGAAATACAGAATTATCCATTTTTCGGTTTCAAAAGTAAAGTTAAATGAAACATAACTTAACATAAAGCTGTGATTGCGATGAAACTTTCATTTCATAATAATGCCTGGACCTTGCCATTGTGTATGAAATAAAGCATTATTCATTTAGTGGTTTCAAAACCGCCGGTCTGGCAAGGTTGTCAGCTGTTAAATACCTTTCAGCTGAAGTGTTATCTATTTAGTGAAAGTTTTGCCATTTACGAATATAGGTCGTTTAACGCGTAGTTACAAATTACGCGTTGTTCGGTTGTTAAACGATCCATATTCGTAAATGGCAAACCTTTCACTTGCCAGACCGGCGGGTTTGAAACCATTGAATGTATACTTTATACATACATTATATACATTAACCATAGTTGAAGCTTGGCGAAAATTAAGCATTAATTATTTCAGATCGTTATTTAATTGTAAAAATTACAAATAATCTGTTAAATACTCGTATGAGTAAATGGATATAGGGCAAGATTATTTGTAATTTTGTTCACCTGTTACCTACTCTATTTACCCTTATATCTACAGGGGAAGCAATAAATGCCAAAGATACACGTTTACCTCCAGAAATTAAAGGGAAAATATTTTCTTCTTGCTATGGGTGGGGGCCGCGAATTCGTTCTATACTTTTCTCATTTCCGCGCGAAAAATTAAATTAGAAAACGTAACAACCAGTGTAGAAATGTCAGTCATGTGAGGTGACATATATACATTCACCCAACGCACAGTTGGTGGTAAAAAAACAAATGGAAATAAATCTGCATAAGTCTGGCTTTGACATTTTATATGGCTATTGTAGAGGTGTAGTCGAGTTTAAGTTTTAAATTTTGAGTTTTAAATTTATACCTCCAAAGGGGAGCTGGCCCACATACATTTTCATTTGAATAGATATGTGAACAAACAGAATAGTCGGTTCTGGGCAATGGGAAACCCTCAAACTATTCATCAGTCACCTTTGCATCCATTAAAAGTGACAGTGTTATGCAATTTGGTCAGGAGTAATAATTGGACCTTACTTCTTTGAAACTGAACGGCGTAACGGTAACTGTCAATGGGGAGCGATATCGCGATTGAAAACTTTTTAACGCCACAACTGCATGCTTTGGACTTGATTAACATGTGATATCAACAAGACGGTGCCACATCGCATACAGCCAGAATTACAATGGAATTACTGCAAAGCCTCTTTCCACAACAAGTTATTTATAGAAATGGTGATGTTGATTGGCCTCCACGGTCGCTTAATTTGACTGCTCCGGACTTCTTTTTGTGGGGATATCTGAAAAGCAAGGTTTATGCAAACAAAATATTCGTGATGAAATTAATGAAATACCGCGTGAAATGTGTGAGAATGTAGTGAAAAATGTGCTCAAAATGGCTCGCATTTGTGAGGCTAACAGTGGCGGACATTTGCCTGATATTGTATTCCATACATAATTGCCGATGTAAATTAAAAATTTTATTTATATAAGATCCATTCTCTTTCATTTAATCAAAAATTATAAACAAACAAAGTAGTATACCTTCCCGGCGGACACCCTGTATTTTTCTTAAAGGTAACTTCATACTGGTATTGTAGACCAAAAATTTTTTCAAAATTTGAACCTTTACGCAAACCAGAATCAGCCATAAATTCCCGAAAGGGAATTTTTCGCCCGCCTTTTAATAGGGCAAATACATAAAATAAAACTAAAAATCCCATTTTTGGTAATCACTACCCAAATTTCTCTATAGATGCAGCATGTCATTAAAAAATATCTATGTTCTTCCAAGTTTATCGCCTAGATGACTAAAGCGAATTCTTAAGAGCGTAACAACAGCATCATCTGGTTCAGTGTTTACTGCGAAATGGGGATGGGACTCAGTCGAGATGATTATAAAACTTTAAGAAAGTCATCAACAGAAAGAGACGTCGAAGTCTTGCCATCATATAGTGCACTATTGACATTAGAGCAAGTATTTAGGTCTCCACTTTACTCAAAAACACAACATTAGGGATAGTCTCACTCTTTACCACAGGGCAGTTGAAAATCCAATTAGGGATGTAATGACTTATCATTACTTTCAGAATACAAACAGATTAGCGCAATTTATGGCATCATTGGTTCCATTAAGAATTGATAGCGCTTCCCCATCAGCTAACCATGAGGTCAAATAAGCGCCGCTGTAACAGGAACATAATCCAATTGGAATTGTTCCATATGAGGGGAAAAAACACAACCTTCAGATATGTCTAAGAAGAAAGTAATAAAGGAGGAAGTGCCCAAATTTGGAACATCTCCTGTACATTTGCTGCATTTAGCATACAAAAGTGTGAGAGTTTTCCAGAAAATAGAAATAAGTCAGTTAAAAACAATGAAGAATTGTTGAACATGAGAACTAGCGAGAGAGGACGAATTCAAGAAGAATTTAAAAAGCAAACTGGATTAAATATAGACAAGCCAATCGTAGGATTTAGAAGTACAAATGATGGGAATGCAGCTAGGCGATTTTTTAAATACTTTGTGTTTATGCCAACGTTGAGTTGGGTACTTCCCCCAATCTTTATAGCATTTTGTAGCCTTCGCGTTGTAAGCAACACTTCTTTTGTCTCCCTCTTTCTGTTGGTATTTGTTTCTTGGAGTAAATACAACTTAGCTATTTTCTCTCCTTGTTGTGTACATGGTTAGGGAGTCAATTAGATCTCTTTTCTGATCGTACCGTATCAAGGTAATTTTACGATAACAATAAATATAATTTTGGAAATTTAAATATATTTTTTTACTGTTTTTTTCTAAATTTGGTGCACCATTTGGCGAACTATCTCAACCATTGGTCATCGCGATCCGGATACTGAATCAAATCAAATGAGAATTTATTTGTTCGCATTTGTTTTGGCAGAAATCGCTTTCAAGGCAACAAATTCATCGGAATCAAGTTACATCGTCCATCATTTTGGAAAAAAAGTGCAAACAATCTCAATCTCAGTGCGAAAATAGAAGTTTGGTTAATACTTGGAAATTGAGGTCAATAAGTGTCTTACAACTTTGTATAGATAGAAAAGATAGCCGCGAAATTCGTATATATATACAGTTGGAAGCAAAACTATCCGGATGTTTTGCATGAAGAAAGTAATTTAATGAAAATAATACAAATAAAGGTATATTATCAAATATATGTATTTTTTATTTAATTGAACATTATTCTAAATTATAAAGCAAGAAACTTATATAAATTGCTTCAAGAAAAATAAAAAAAAAAAATTAAAAAAAACAAAAAATGACTATTCGGACACTTTTGCACTGTACACGAAATAAACATCACGATATTGCTTTGTTGAAATGTAACGGTATTTGACCCGTTGGGTTTTGTTGTTTTTTTTTTTGTTGCTATCACGTTGTCAAGCTTTTATTGCTTTATTTGTGCATTATTGTTTGACCTGTGAAGTGATTGACTTGATTTTAAGTTAAAAAAAAATAAAAGATCTTTAAAAATGAGAAAAACGCCAACTGACATTGAAAACAATGTGATAAATTTGTTGTTGTCTTGACCATGATATCATCCAAAAGTTGGTGGAGAGTATGCAAAACGTATTGAAAGCGTAACTAAAAATAAAGGCCTTTGGACGAAATATTAAATTGGGAACGTTAATTGATTTTCAACAAACCGCTAAAAGTGCAAAAGTGTCCAAATAGTGAATTTTTTGTTTTTTAAATATTTTTATTTTTCTTGAAGCAATTTATGTGAGTTTTTTTACTTTATAATTTAGAATGATACTCAATTAAATAAAAAAATACATAAATTTGATAATATACCTATACAGGGTTGCCCATATTCGACGAACCCATCTGGCAACGCCATAACTTTTGACAGAGATGTCAGATCGCTTAATGACATACCGCGTTTGAAGCGTCAGTCCAAGCAGATTTTTACCATGGAACAATACACGCCACGCGAGCGCTCTGAAATAGTTGAAATTTACATTCAACAGAAGAAGTCAATTGTGAAAACTCAACGTGCTTTTAAAATATTAAAAAATGTGAGAAGTGCGCCTTCTAAGAACACCATTAAGCGTTTATACGAAAAATTTTCGACTGGTGAGGCTTTTTCTAATCCGAAGAGGCCAAATAAAAGTCGACCAAGGCGATCGGCCGAGAATATCGCTGCCGTACGAGCCAGTGTTGAGAGGTCCCCAAGAACATCCCAAAAACGCCGTTCTCAGCAGTTGGGCATGGCTCGGTCCACTTTACAACGGATTATTCGCGTTGATTTGCATTTGTTCCCGTACAAAATTCAGTTGACGCAAAGATTGTTGCCTGCGGACAAGCCTCGTCGATTGGAATGGGCCCAACGAGTCATCGAAATGGCCGATGATGACGAGCAATTTTGGAACAAAATTATCATGTCCGATGAAGCCCATTTCACATTGAATGGGGCCGTAAATAAGCAAAATTGCCGTATTTACGCCACTGAAAATCCTCAGGAGATTCAAGAATTGCCTCTTCATGACGAAAAAGTCACAGTTTGGTGCGGCGTTAGTGCGAAAACGGTCATTGGGCCGTTTTTCTTCCAAAACGAAAATGGCCATGCTGTTACCATCAACCAGGAGCGTTATCGCGACATGATGACCAATTTTGTGATGCCAATTATTCGTCGAAAGCGTATGAGGCAGTTCTGGTTTCAACAAGACGGCGCTCCACCGCACACAAGTCGCATAACAATCGATTTTCTGAAGAATTTGTTTCCGGGCCGTTTGATGTCGAAAAGTGGTGATTTGGACTGGCCACCGCGTTCGCCCGATTTGACGCCCGCTGACTTCTTCTTGTGGGGACATTTGAAGTCAAAAGTTTACGTTAATAAGCCAAGGACCGTAGAAGAGCTCAAGGACAACATTCGTGAAGAAATAGCCGCTATTCCGGCCGAAATGTTGGCGAAAACGATGGAAAATGCTGCAAAAAGGGTACAATACGTCATCAACGCCAGAGGCGGCCATTTGAGAGATATCATATTCAAAAATTGATGTAAACAAATCTACTTGGAACAAATTAAATGAATAAGATTGCCAACCGCCAAATTTTTATTTTTTTCTTTGATTTTTTTTTTTTAAACATGTGTCCGTCGAATATGGGCAACCCTGTATTTGTATTATTGTCATTACCTTACTTTCTTAATGCAAAACATCCGGACAGTTTTCGTTCCTTTCCAGCCTGTGGATCTTATTCTTCCATGTGATCATTGTTGCAACAAGATAGATGTTACAAGGCGGTCGGCATGTTTATGCCAACGTTTAGTTGGGTACTTTCACCAATCTTTGTAGCATTTTGTAGCCTTCGCGTTGTTGGCAACACTTCTTTTGCCTCCCTCTTGCTGTTGGTATTTTTTTCTTGAAGCAAATACCACTTAACTAGTAACGAGTAGACAAATGCGGCCACTTCCGCCTTTTTCTTGTTGTGTACATGATTAAGTAGCCGTAATTAGATCTCCTTTCTGATCGTACCGTATCAAAATAATTTTGCGATCACAATAATCATTGTTTTTTTCTAAATTTGGTACATCATTTGGCAAACTACCTCAAACACTTTGACACAACCTCGAAAATAACCGCAATCGATATGGAATTGCCCCCAAAAGTCAACGCCAATTTAGTGGCAATTAATAAAAAACAAAATTAATTGAATAAAATTTTGCGAGTATTCCGCAGAAATTTTAAAATTGCTCTTAACACTATATCCTTGGAAAGAAATGATACCAACAATGCATAAGTTATTATGTCATGGAAAATAATCATTGAAAATATAATTTTTCCATTAGGAGAACTTACACAAGAATTCTAAAGCTTAGATCCCACTATCGGCGCACATAGCACAATATGTACCGATTTTTATTGTGCTACATCGGTGCGTTTGACAAGGATTTGGGCAATTAATTTTTGAGCAGTCACATTATCATCGCATATTGTGCTATCTGTTTTCGGTACATGTCGGCCGGAAGAAAAATTTGTGCATAATCTGCAAAACGTGGTCACACTATCAGCGCACTTTTTGAGAAATTGAATCATATGTTTTTTGTTTACATGTCTTCGCTGATTGATTTACAAAATTGAAAATCAATTTCTTATTTTATAGCATTAAAGCGGTGTAATAAAAAAGGTAAGCAAAAAAAATAGTACAATAGTACTCGTGGCCTTTTCCTTTTGTTTTCCGGGTTAGATGTAGACAATTCTTCAAAACTTGTTTCGCCTTCTAAAATTTCGTAGTCTGAATACATTTTTAATGATTTTTTTTGTGACTACGCGTATTCAGTTTAAATTTTCTTTTTTGTGCTTCTTCCGCTTTTCTTGTGTTTACAAACAGTGTTGTTCTTAAAAATCGGCGCTAATTGTTAACTTTGATCGGTGTGCAAGTGGCCGATAAAAATCGTCGCATTTTTAACAATTTTATTGTTCCACTTTATGTACAGAGTGTTCACATTATCGGTGCAACAGGGTTGTATTTCATTATTTTTAGTCAGCAGGATTTCGGCACAGATTGTCCCATTTTGACAAATGTTGTGTGTTCCCACTATCGGCCTATTGAATTTTTCAAAAATCGGTACATTGCGCCGATAGTGGGATCCCAGCTTAAGAATCGAGAAATCGAGAGAGAAGGAAGTTCAGCAGTTTAGCTCAAGAAAGTGTTCTAGACGGACATTTTCAATAATCTTATCCTATCCTATCCTATCCTATATTTCACCAAATTAAAATAACTGTTTATAAATTTAAAATTACAAATAAAAATACGTCTTATTGGATAATAAAATTTTATTGTGGTATGTTTCAGTGAAACATTAGGTATGTAGTACCTTTTTATAGTTTGAAAAATATAAGGTAGATATAGTGAATATCAGTGTATTGGAAGTTGTATCTAATTTCCAAAAATGTATACAATTTTGAAAAATTATAAAATTCGTTGTTTTTTTTTTTAAGTGGAAGAAATAGTTTTAACTGAGTTTTCGTAAAAATTTAATGATGAAAAAATCCTACAAAATTTTTAATTGTAAATATTTTTTAATGAAATTTTTAATTTATAGAGAAATTTAGGTAGTGAGTCCTTAACTGAAAGAAAAATTATAATTCCCATATTATTGTATTTGTCCTATTAAGAAGCGGGCGAAAAATTCCTTTTACAGACTCTTTCACAACACATCAGGCCATAAAAATCAGGTTTCTCTTATTACGGCTGAAAGTTGATATTTCTGTCAAAAATAAGTCATATTTGGTAAACTCTGTTTCTCCTAAAAATTCAAATTTTTTAAAAAGAGTTTTCGTTTACAATATCTGTTATGATGTTATCTTTAAGAAAAATATAAATATATTTTGCTTTTCTTAACAAGATTTTTTATAAGTTTAAAAGAGTGTAGGTATTTTATCGCAAAAACTTGAGAAAAATATACTTTTTAATTTTTAACCTTTTTTCAAATTTTTTCCCCTAAATATTTAAAATGTTGTTATTAATACAGCAAAAAAAGTTTCAACAACTTGGCAAAAATTTGTTTCTGCTATAGAAAAAAAAATTGAATAGGTAAAAAGATCGAAAAATTATTTTAAAAGTCGATTTATTCCCAAAAGTTTAAGAGAAAACATGTACTCGTATAAGGCAATGTTTTATGAGGATCTCAACTAGAGGAATATAATCATTTAAAAATTTGAGAAGTTGTATCGTTTTAAAATTTTCAAATTCTGGATGTGACCTATCTTGAGGTATTGTGCCCAGCCCTCTGTGAAAATACAAGGTCTAGATTTAAAACTTAAACTCGGCCACTCGTTTACAAACTGCATTGGGAATTATAGGGAAAAGTTGAATTTTGATGAAACGATTAGTTTGTATATCAGGCAATGGTAACGCCTTCCACATGGATTCTCGGAACGTAGTTCACCGTATGTATGGTGTGTCCGAATTCGGCTTAATTTGGAAGAACTGGTTGAAAGACATGAATTTAAGTAAATATAGGTCAGATCACTGATTTGTACTGCAGCTATCCGCCGATTTTATTCAGTTTTACAAGGAATCCCAGAGGATACGCTGGACAAAACCGTAGACTTCTGCAGTTTACTAAATAGTCTGCCAAAGTAGCAGTTTAATAAGGATTTACGCCAGTTATTGTATCTACAAGCTAATCCATCATCCATTTGGTTAAAAAGTGTTTGGTATTTATCTTGGGGTCATATTTTTGTATCAAATGACGTACAGCTTCATTCCATGTAAAGGTAAGAAAGTGCAGATTCCACATGTCCTTCCGTTTTGTTTGTTGTTGGTCCCACCTCTCAGATCAGTTTTTTACTATTAGGCAAATAAATACTTTAATTTATTACAACTCCAATAATATTACTATTAATATTATCCAAGTCCTTGACATAGACTTGACATATAGAGCAAAGAGAAGAAACAATTCATAATTGAAAGATTGAGAAGCATAGAAATGAGAAACTAAATAAAAAAGCAGCTTATATTATAAATCTTAATCTTACACTTCAACAAAAAGAGATTGGCAACAAAAACAAATAAAACAATACATTAAAAGCGAAGTTTGGTGTTGGCAGGAACATTGGTATTAATTTTAAGCACTGCTTCAATTAAGAAGAAAAAAATATAATTTTTAAAGAATCACAGTGCTGGTTCCGTTTTTTCTCTCTTGAAAGGTCCACATATTTTTGAGAAGTTTTACTTTTAACTATTATTTTGCACAGAATAGATCCTAACACTTTTTTTATGTACCTTCCTTACACTTTTGCAAAGTGTAAGTCTCGTTTAAGAAAAATATCTGTCTTTTGTAATGGCAAGTTTAACTCTCATTCTCATTTGATTTTACTCTAGATTTATTATTTACTTTAAGTCTTCTTGTTTTCATAATATGAATGCAATCTAATTACTCTCTGTTCTAAAATTATGTTTAAGTTATTTTCTTAGCTTATTACTGCATTAGCAGTGTATTTATAATTAGTGTTCATGTTTCATGACTTATTGATTTTTTCTTTTTTTTCTTTCTCTCGTGATGCAAAAATCATTGGTTTCCAATTTATCAAGTTCCATTAAGTGTATGACTCAGTTGAATTGCATTCTTTGGTTGTGGTGGGTTGGTTTAACTACCGTAGACTGCATATGACGATATGATTCGCGTGCACAGGGCTTTGTTATAACAGTGTTACCTATGGTTCTGGGTTATATCCACTTTACCTCAACATTTCCGCTGCTTCTGACGGCGGCTGCAACGCCTTTTATTGCTGAGTTTTTGGCACGGCTATCGTTGTCTCCTCCATTCGGTCTGGGATGTAGCGCCCCCTCCCACTACCGGCTCTGTTCTCGACTTGTGCAATTTTTTAGCATATCAGCCACTCTTACTATTTTATAGGAACCTAAATATACCTTCTCTACTCTATCATTCTACCTCAGATGACCATGTCACCAGCTTCAAAGTTTTTCTGAAGAGTTTTCCTCTTTCCACCGTCGGGCTATGGAGTGGTAAACGATTTTGAGTTCTTACCACCTGCTTAACTAAGCGATCCATTTGAGGTATCGGGTTCGGATCGTGACAATGCTGAGTCTATAGGAAATGCCCAGGTGTCAAAGTGGACAAATTGTTTTGACTATCTATTTGGGTAAACATTTTTGCGGGGTAACCTCTTCGTGAAAAAAACGAATGCAATGAAGCGATCTGTTGATAGGTCAATAGCAATTGATGAGATAAATTTCTTTTTGTGGCAAATAAAATGTGTTGTGATATCACGAATAGCGGTTTTAATGCGAATTTATACTGAGGCCGCATACACCTTCTCAGAAGCGTTACAAAACGCATGAAGTTGAACTTCATGTTCTGGGTTGTAGTCAACCCAAAGGGGGTATCTCGATTCTTTCGATATCACTACAATCGTCTAAAAACCCACGCCATTTGCTAAGTCTTGGTTTTTACATATTCGTCATATCCAGATTTGTTTTTCCAAACTTGCTGCATAATTATTTTTGGGCCAAATAGCTTGGCGATTCCAGACTAAATAACTTTCAGCGTTAGCCATTTGCGAAGGCTAAAACCAGCTGAATCTAGCACATCGACAAGCTGACTGCGAGTCATTTACGCTATGAACACCATCAAAACCGTCAACAATGTACATGTGACAATAATGTCGCCAATGGAAACTGAGATTCGGTAATTTTTTAAATTTTAATAGCATCTTTATCGCCGCCATATTCAGTTCGAAACTTTGAATATCATCATCTGGAATTTATGATAGCGGTAAATTATTCTCTGATTTTTTCAATATCCGCATTAAGCACATACCAGAAATCTCCATTTAAAAACTAGCACCCTGGTCCGGTATATGTACATATTGTTGGGCTGACACTATTTGAAGAGGGGCTAGAGACGTTAAATACCACACGAAACTTGGTGGTCGCTCTGTATGGTTTGAATACGAAGTGGTGAGGAAGATAATATGACAAAATCTGAGTACGAGTATCGTTAGTATTCAATCTGGTCAAATGGGTCAGAGTAACATACTCCTTTGTTACTCCATCATAATCGGCTTTAAGGCCGAAATTTTTGAGTAATCCTGATTCTCCATTTCGGAACAGTCCTAACCGGTGATACAACAAATAGGTCTTCTTAATTCTAATATGTTGTACGACGATACAATTCTTCGCATAATTTGCTTTCTTCAGTAACTACGGGCATACAAATTGGGCATAGGTTGGGAGATTTTGCCTATAAAATCCAGCCAAACACAGCTTTTTGAGGAGTGATGTCACCACACGGATGTTTCAGGACGCCGACAAAATAGTTTTCGGATATACGTGCACTTGAAATGACTTCGGATAAATCAGAATCCATCAATTGGAACACTGAATATGTGGAAAGGCGACCAGTCTACTTTTCCACTACATAGACTTTGGTGGATATTTCAAAAATCGGATGATTAGGAGGCCATATCAATAAATTGCAGATTTTAGTCAACTTTACGGCTATCGTTGAGATCGGCAATATCTGACGCAAGGGCAGTAAGAAGAGGCAATTCAAATTCTTTTGCAGTTTTTTTCGTTATAAATGTGGTCTCAGAACCAGGATCTATTAATGCCCTAGCTGAACTTCTCTCACCGTGGTAGCATACTTCAACAACGGCTGTTCCCAAAAGGACCGTGGAGAATGACAATATTTCCAACTGCATTGTAAAGGCATGCATTGAAAGCGAAATTCCCATATTTTTAGAGTTTGTTGGCATTTCCATCGGGTTGTTGCTAAAAACCTGTGCATGAAGCTTCTGCTTAGAATGGTAGTAAATATCTGAGTTCTTGCCTTTAGAGTTGTAAAAGTGTGTGATGAAGCCAAAAACTGTGTGCAGCATTGTCTACTTGTATTCGAAGGAGGATTGAATTTATGCTATATAAATTTGTCCATATTTTCCCAAGTGGATAAATTGGAGATGGTCCCTTGGTATTGGAGATGATCAGAAAGTCGTGTAGAATACGAAAATTACATTCCAATTCTTAGTTTGAATTCCCAATAATGATGTTATGCAGTTATTATTATGCAGTTCGCTGCAATCGCCTCGTAGTGGGCTAGATTTTTTATCGACAGTTGCAATATTAAAAAGTGTTTTTAACTGGATGTTCACGAGAATCCTTTTGCTCTAGCAACGATCTATCAGATTCTGCCATGCCACCGCAAAACGCTTATGGGGCACCTTTTCATAAGATCACGTGCTTCGCCTCCTGTATTTGGCATAACATCATGTGCTTCGCCTTCTGTATTTGACATCAAGTAATACATTTTCTGATTATTGTTAATGTCTCCGAGAGTAGGTCATATTTTGTGATCCCTCGAGAAAGTCTCGGTACCACATAGGGAAAAATGAATAGGGATAGGGGCTGATTTCTTCTTAGAATTTAGTTTTTCTATTAGTGCGTTAATGAATGTCAGTCTCCGCACACATGATTTGTATCCAAACATATATTTTGGTTGTATTATCTCAATAGAAATTGTTGACGCGTCCGCATGGGCACAAATATTTTCATAACAATCGCGGAAGCTTCCCAATGTAGGTTTTCAAACATTGAAGACAAAAATTACTCTAGATGGTTTTTTGTTTTTTGTTATCGGCACTGTAAGTGGTGTGGTTATGTGACGTGCAGTTTTATGAGAAGGAAACAAAAAGGGGGCAAAGTTTTGTGTTATGAAACGGATTGAAACGCTGAAAACGGATTGACTGCTTGGTGTGGCGATAGAACGCGGAAACGCTAAAAGGTAGTAATGGTTTCATGGTGTTGATTTTTTAAAGAGAAAATTAATCATGTTTGTCACTGAACTATGTACAGTTTGTAAAAAAAAGTCTTTTCAAATCAAAATTTTTTTAGGAATTTCAACTTCAATGTAGAAAAACAACAAAAAACCATATTATTAGTTTATTGTTTTTTTTATGTAACTGTTTTTTTGTCTGTTGTCGACAAGAAGGTGCCGAAACTGCAATAAAAATACATGATGAAAATCCACGCTTGCAATCAGTAATTGATGCTAAAGGAAGGCACACGAAGTATTAGCAGTAAAAAAAAAAAATTTTTTCACATATTCAGAAAGCATTTTTCTAAATTTAAAGTAGTTTTGAAAACATTTATTTTACACCATGAAACCTGAATCATTTTTTTAATTTATAATTATTACTAAAACTTTGAAATTAATTTTGTTTTTTTTTTATGTAAAATATTTAAAAATATCTTTATTTACATAAATAAAAAAAACGGATGAAAAAAGTTATTTACTTCACATAAAAATAAGAGTTTCTCTTAAAGCTTTTAATTTTTTATAGTGTTGAAAACACTTTTTTACAGTATGTATTTGTACTTTTTCTTTATCATTTTAAAATCCCCACTATAATCATGCAGCTTAAATTTGGGTTTTGCTTGCTATGATGATAATTATTATTGTTAGATGAAATGGGGGCAAGGAAAATATCAAACAGATATTCGTGTCTAAAAGAAAACGTTCGTATTAATAATTATTTATTACTTTTACGAGTGGTTCAGATATCCGGGCGATGGGCCAATATTAGCGTGGGAGTGAATAAAATAATTATCCAGATCAGGTTTATTACGGATCTGAACCATATTCGCTTTTTCGTTTTATTGAATTTAATTTTAATTTCGATGATATACTTGACCTACAGGTAAGTTTGACGTCTTGATTTCAAGTGGCGTACTTATGATCATTTCAATTCCTTTCCGCTCCTTTTGGCATAAATTTGGAGGGCTCTTTAAAAAGCAACAATTCCATGCAATACTTGAAAACTATTAGGGTGCCCAGCTAGACACGTGTGATATCCGTTTGATTTTTTACATTTAACCAAGCATTACAACTTAATCCTATAAGAAAACATCTGTCTGCGAATTAAGGTTCACAGGGAATAATTAAATTTCGGCAAAACATTCAATTTGTGTGGAAGGTATCAGTAGGAATCAGATAGATTTAAGTTCACCAATCGCCTCATGAGTATCAAAATTGGTTGAATTATGTTCAACTGCTTGAAAGACATAAAGCTACGAATGCATGTGTAAAATTATAGTACGACAATGAAATTACTTGCGATTCAAATAGGAGTTTCCATTTGGAATTCACAACGACGTATCAATAGGAAATTAGAGTATATATTTTAAATTAACAATAATTAATTTAAAAATTTAATTTTAGAGTTTCAACCTGACGTTTTCTAGACTTCAATTGAAAAGAAAATAAAATTTTAAACGCTTTGAAAGAATAATCATTTTGAAATCTTTTGAAATAACCCAGGGTTCATCGTCAGATTTTAAAGTGAGGGAGCTTGAGATAAAATTGTAACATTGCACTATGGGGAAAAAAGCGATATTTTTGGCATTAATTGTAGTTTTAAGGCTAGACACTTAAAATTTTGCCCGAATTTAACTAACATTTTGTTTTTTTTTTTATTTGGACCACGCCTTCTTCCGCCTCCCCCTTAAAATATTAGGTCAGGTTTGGCATAAATTCGGCACCTCGGCTTTTTTTATTTTTGGTGCCGGTCCATATTTCCCGAAATATAGGCCGCCAAATCTTGAACGTATAATCGCCCATAACTTGACTATTTATAAACCAATCCTGTTGAAATATATGTCACTAGAAAGCTGTTTTAAGAATCTGTAAGTTTGCATCTAAAAATATTTTATTTTATTAACCCATTAGGGGCCAGTACTAAAAAAAAACAATTTTTTAACCTCACTTTTTGGATAAAACCACTTAAGTTTAATGTGTTTATATTTTTTTAGTAGACTAAGATGATAGACAAGGCTTCAGCCTTTTTGTTAAGGAATAAAACTGCTCATTAACCCTTTAAAGACCGGAGATATTTAAATTATGCTTACATTTTATTTTCCAGAAACTTTTTTAAAGCTTAAGTTATTGAATAAGATAAGTTGAATAAAGGTTAGTTGAATAAAAGTAAGGTTAGCTCAGCCGGATCCCTGAAAAAAAAAATCATATGAGACAAATTCTAATATGTCTTTGTTATTTTACAAACCATATATGAATATAGATTTTCTAACTTAATCGTCTTCAATTTCTTCTTCCAACTCAATATTCTCCAGTCCAAAACTGTCAATCTCGTCGACCTCATCGTCTTCGTCTTCTGCTTCATTTTCATTTTCATCACTTTCTAATGTTTCATCAAGGACGTCCTTCTGCATTTCAAGTATGCGATCAGCTGTATGGTCCAGTAAATTTTGCATTGTTACTTCTGTTTTAGTATCACCATATCTGATTTCCTTAGGTCTGCATTTCAATTTTGATTTTACTATCTCGGAGTAAGGGGGATAAATGTCACATCCGTGCTGCTTATTTAATGCTTTGATATTAATGTATTGCTGCTTTGTAAAGCCATTTTCAATTAAAAAAGCTAATGCCTCATCAGCACTTATTTTCAAGGGATCACTCCTTTCCAGTTTCCTTATAATTCCTGTTATGTTCTCGTTGCTAACAGCTTTTTTTAGCACAAATGCAGTTTGTTTTTCGTTTGATTTTTTAGCTGAAACGGAAGCAGCGTGTAATAAAAGAGGTGTTGAATGTTCTGCGGCAAGCTCAGATGCTAACTTTCTCTTCAAACGAGGCCCTGCATCAGTATAGTCTAAATGTCTCCGACCTCGTTTATTGCCGGGCAAGCCGCAATCCCTTATTTCAATAGTTATATTGGATGCAAGCCAACGCGAGTGTTTTTCTTTAAATCGTTCAAGTATTCGATTGCATTTTGGCAAATTTAATTTTATGAAAGCTATAAATTGTTTGACTTTTTGTGTAATTAACTGATGTTGCTCATCTGATAAGTTTTGTTGTTTGATTTTCTCCAAAATAAATTGTTTTACACTATCTGCTTGTCGATTTTTTCTGCTCCAAACTTCAAGCAGTGTTGAATGGCAAAACTCGTATGAAACTACAAAATGAAGTTTTTTCCCAAAAGGAACAAAAAGGAGCAAAAAGTGTTAATGATGTTTGATTATATACAGTTTGATTAATAACTTTTAACTGATATATTGCAAATACCTTTCTATACAAAGGAGTTATATTCCACAGAACACACATATATTTGTTAGTTTCGACCTAAAAAAAACACATCAACAACACACGGAACAACTACACAATAAAACACTAATATTTGTAAAACTGTATTAACAATATATTTCACATACCTTGACTAACTTCTTCCTTGTTTACAATTTATGTTTTACTCACGCTCAAAATTGGTAAAAATTTCGCGCGCATTTTCTGTTCATAATGCAGTGGAACAGCTGACTTTCGCCCTTCATAAAATATACATATAGGGTGCACCATAAAAATTATAAAAAAATCTTTTTTATTCCGTGAAGAGTATAATAATTTAAAAAACCAAAACAGTTTTAAAATTTTGAACAACAAAAAAATTGTATTTATGCCAAAATTATTAACGTTTTACCCATAGTGCATTGCACAACCCCATGCACAATTGAAAGAGGTAATTCAATATTCGTAATCCGAATATTCGAATATTGATAAGTTTTTATGAAAGTTTGGAATTAATAATATTGAATATCACAAAAAAAATCATTGAAGATTTCTTGGAAATTTTTGAAGTGGGGACTCCATATCTGCAAAATCAAAAGTATACAACAGAATACCGAAATAGATATCTGTCCAGCCAGCTGCCAAATTAACTGACTAACGGATAAATAATCTTAAACCAAATAATGAATGCAGATTATAATATACTAAAGAACGACAATAAATTCAAAAACGAAAAGAATATAAATTACTGAAATCATAAAATTGTAAAAACTTTGGGCAAGTGCTAAGGATACCAAATACTTAAACGTTGTTGTGATTTAAGTTGCCTTCACAAGTGGCTGCTATTATCTTAGCACGGCATAATAAATTTCACCAATAAAACGTTCACTTTCAACTTATTATTTATTACTGTTCTATACAATTCAGTTTATTATACTATTTATACATCTAATTTCTTAATATTATTTTTCTATTGTTACTTACGCTTATTCTTCTTACTACAGTAACTTACTTTAAAATTATTGGGACAAAGCTGAACTAGCATAACGTAAAAGTTCAGCTTTGTGCAGAGGGTTTCCCAATGTGCGGAAGGCATTAAAATTGGGTTAATAATTCACTACAACTGGTGAATCTCCAATTACACGCTGATGTCTCGCTAACTGGCAATCATTACTCAATAATTGACGAGTATGTAGTTACACGCAGAAGGCATGCAACTATGGCATGTGAGCAAAGAATAATCAATATTTAATTATTATTCTTTGTACTTATTTTACGATTTACGATTTATTTTGCAATTTATAATTTTATATTTATAGTTATAATCTTAAATATAATTATAAAAATTATTATTATAAGGTTATTAATGGGAAGTTAATTGACTAATATATAGGAATGGTGGTTGATAAAAATAATTAGTTTAAAAATTTTTGCTCATATTTAACACCATTTTGATGTCTTATATATATTACTAAATTTTCAACACTCATTATTCATTAGAACACTACACCGTTTATTTTATAAAAGAAAAATTTAATCGATTATTTGTTCATGTGCAATTATGCACAGGTATGCATTATGCAACTTTTTTATTTTGTCCTTATGGACAGTAAAGTATTTTCCATCATTACTTTGATAACCATATTTGGTCCTTCATAAACCATGTTTAATTTATGTCCTGCTTCATTGCGGACTAAAATGAAATCTTTGAGGGCTATTTTAATAGGATTTGATCTTTAATTGGAATACTGCTGTCTGTTTAGTTTGCCATTTTCTATAATGCCGGAAGCTTTACGTTGTGCGACTTGCAATCTGAATTAAATTTTTTTTTCATATGAATCAACATTGTATAGAGGTGCAATGCGTGCCTCATTTATAAAGTCTAGAAAAGATTGCGTTTTACCATAAAGTAGCTCAAATGGACAATACCCATGAGCTGTAGATACTGTTGTATTGTATCAATATACAAAAAATTCCAACCACATGTCCCAATCCGACTTATCTGATGAGATATGCATATGTTCTCAAATATTCATTAAATGTTCTGTGAGATCGCTCAACGGCACCAACGATTTCGTGGTGATAGGCTGTTTAGTTCAATTTCTCTAGTCATTGAGCATAAATAAATCACTCCGTAACTTGTTTAGTTATTGGCTTTAGCAATATTACGAGCTGATTTATCTGTTATTAGATGCTTAGTCAGATCACACATTATAGTTGCTGCTAATTAATTTTGAGAGTCGGTCCTAAGTAAAGGTCCAATCGTGTCTATAATGACAATTTCAAATGCATTTGCAGGTGTTGGTGTTATGACCAAAGGTTCTTTGCCCTTAACAGCAGGTTTGTTTAATTGGCACGTTTTGCAATTTTTAACATATTTAGCAATGTTTTTGGTCATGGCTTTCCAATGATATTGAAGTCTAATTTTTCGTATCATGCGGGTAATTACTGAATGTCCTCCAGTTACTGGGGTTTCGTGATATTGTTGCATAATACTTACTTTTTCCGAATCGGCCGTAATCTTTTTTCGATTTTTGTGTGAGCACTACAGTAAATTAAGAATTTTGCAAGATTTCGTTGCCTTTATCTATGAAGGTTTCTATATATGTTCCTAGGTAATTAAGTAAACTATCATCTAGTGAAAGTCGCGTGGTCCTAATCCCCATGTTACCAGCTATTTTTTCAAGCTTTAGAAAGAGGTGACATAAGTTGCCATTTCTATTAATAACAAGGTCTTTTAAGATAGATCGGGAAAGAATCTTCTTTCCCTTAATTATCAATAATTTGTTCTTGGTGAAATGCAATTGCAGCTTTTTACGATGCTTGTGGGCATTTATTGCTTCATGTACTCTCAAGTGAACCGATTCCTTATGGTATACGTGAGTTTTCTTCGCACGTATATACATCATTCTTATCATCATTCTAGTGGTAACCTTTAGTATAATATTGACTTCAATATTTTTGATATCGCTGATTTCGATACTTGGTATCGCATCTGCCACGTTATTTTCATTACCCCTAATATAGTCGACCACGAAGTCATCTCCTCAAAATCTAGCCTCATGCGTGTCAATTTTGATGACGATAAAGTAAAGGGTCTGTGATCGCTCTTAACAACGGATTTTCTACTATACACATATAGTCGGAAATATTTTATAGCCCAATGGATTGCAGTTAATTCCTGCTCTATTGTTGATTTATTGCTTTCACCCTTTGTAAACGACCTGGATCCATAGGAAATTGGTAACTGAATACCATCATATTCCTGACTAAGTACTGCTCCGCAGGCATATATACTGGCATCTGTTGTTACGCTGAAATCTTTTCAAAAATTAGGGTATTGAAGTATATTTGAACTCAGAAATTGTTCTTTATGGTATTAGAATGAGTGTTCACATTGTCAAGTCCATTCGAATGCTACATTTTTCGTAGATAATCTAGTAATATGTCACGATGATTCTGCAAAATTTGGTATAAATTTTCCGTAATAATTACAAAATGCTATAAAGCGTTTAGCTTCATCACAGTTTTTTGGTGTTGGGCAATTTTCAATAACTTGCTATCATTGGGTAAAATGCCTGTCCAGCTGGGCACCCTAATAGTTTTAAGTACAATGAATTGTTACCTTTAAGTGCAACCCTAAATATAACAAAAGAAGAATACGTCACTTGTAATCAAGACGTCGAGCTAACCCGAAGGTAAAATATACCCCCGAAATCTATAATAAAATTTACATACATATATAGAGAAAACGAAAAATTTAATTTTGTGTTTTATTTCAACCCGATTTGGGTAATTATTCTATTCGCCCCCACCCCAAACATTTGGTCCTTCGCCCGAATTCCTGAGCCACCCGCAAAAGAGTAAATAATTATCCATACAATTCTCTTTTAGACACGAATATCTGTTTCAACTGCCCCCGATTACATCTTAATAATAAACATCATCACAGCAACCAAAACCCAGAGGTAAGTTGCGTGATTTTGTTGTGATATTGTTTACGAACAATAATAAAGAAAAAGTGCATGAACAAAATTCAATAGTGATAATCGCGAGTGATTTTCTCTCTAAAAAACCACCACCCGCGTTTTTTTGTTATTGTCATTTCGCGTCTCCGTTTTCGATTCCCACACTGCGCAACCACATCGTTTTCAGCGACGGTAACACAAAACAAAATATTTTGTGTTCCCCTCATTCCCTTCATATACAATTGTTATTGTAATTCGCTTTGCGTCGTAGCTTTCATTTGTCCCTACATTGCGCAGCTACTCCACTTACAGCGACGATAACAAAACACAAAAAATCTTGTGTTCCCCCCGCTCCCTTCCTAAACTATCGTTATCCACACTTTTGTCTGCTGCGCAGTGCGTGTGTATGCGTATGAGCGAATAGCTGATCGCTAGTGGTCATTGCGCTCATTGCTAATTATCCCTGTTCTGTGCACAGTGGGCCCGAACGGAACAAAATTGGTCAAAAATATTTTGTTCTTTTATGTTGTGGGAAATTAATTTTTTTTTTTTTTGAAATTTAATCAAATTAAAGCGGAAATCGAAAATTAATACGACATTTTAAAGGTTTTGTAGTTTTAAAGAGAAAATCTTATTAGTATCGAACTAAAACCCGTTTCGACCAATAAATAACTTGGATTATCTGGATTGTATGTTTTGCACTTTGCACTTCTAATACGTAGTTTTTTTTTTATAGCAAATTTTTCTCAAATTTTGCCCCGTAAAATAATACAAATTTATTATTAAAATTTGAAAATTGTTTTTCCATTTTTTTGTGGGATTTATTCATTTCAATTGGTTTCTCCGAAATCGTAATTTATTTTTACCTGAAATAGTAGTCGTTTCGACCCCAATTTTCTCATTTTTACCGACCTTATATAGAATATGGCTGAACTTAAAGTTTTAATTAGAAGCGGTGATCGGTTGACCGATCTTGAGCAATTGTTCACATCAATGCCTGAAGATGAGCACACTACTCATTCTCTTGGAGTTCAGAGGCAAGAGTTTATCATGCATTGGGAAGCTTTCCATGATTGTTACGAAGATATTTGTGACTACTCGGACCCGTCGGAAATTTCTATTGAGGTAATAAAACCGAAATGTATGTCGGCATATAAATCATATGTCCGGGAACTGGCATTCATTGATGTGTTCATAGAGAAATTGAATTCTAAAAAGAAATCAGCCTCTATTCCAATTAATCTTCCCCCATGTGATACCGAAACTTTCTCGGGAGATTACAAAACATGGCCCACATTCAGAGATATGTTCTCTGCCCTATACAAGGATAATGACCACATTAGTAATATCCAGAAAATGTATTACTTAATGCAGAAAACAGAAGGCGAAGCACGTGATATTATAAAAATGTGCCCCATGACGAATCTGATAGATCGTTACGAGGATAAAAAGGTTCTCGTAAACGCCCAATTAAAAACACTTTTCAATCTTGCCATTGTCGATAAAGAATCTGGTCCCACTATAAGCGATTGCAGCGAACTATCAATGACTGCATAATCAATTTATCATTATTGGGAATTGAGACAAAAAACTGGGATGTAATTTTCGTGTTTGTCGTATAAACCGAATCCGCCTTCGAATACCGGTCATGTTAGGAAAAATTCAAATGCCGAGAATCGAACAGAAGTTTGTAGAAAATGTAAAAGTTTTGCTACCACGGTTTTCGTTGATAACACTCAGCGGAATACAGTCCCATCTAATACTTTCCAGCAGAAATGCCCCTTATATTCCGAACCCCATCCACTTAGATTATGTACAGAATTTCTACAAATGTCTGCCGAAAATCGTTTAAATACGGTGAAAAGGCTTAAATGCTGCACAAATGCAAATGCTGTTTAGCATCATCTCACACATTCAGTACATGTAAGAGCTCAAATGTTTGCTATCATTGTAAACAGGGGCATCACTTGTTGCTTCATCGTACGGGATCTTCGCAACAACCCGGTCGAAATCCCAGCGAGCTCACTGGAAATTCTCAAAATATGGGAATTCCAACCCGTTCAGACGCTGTTGATCAACCTACGACATCAGCGGCTGCCCGTTCAATGCAGCCATTTGCAACGCAGTTGAAAATGTCGCCATACTTCACGGTCCTTTTGGGAACAACCGTTGTTGAAGTATGTTACCACGGTGTCTGATGTTCAGCTAGAGCCTTAATAAATCCTGCTTCTCAGGCCACATTTATATCGAAAAAACTACAGAAGAAACTTGAATTGCCTCTTTTCACAGCCCCTACAGCAGATATTGTCGGACTTAACGGTGCGATAGCCGCAAAATCGACTAAAATCTGCAATTTATCGATATGGTCTCCTATTGATCCGAGTTTTGAGATATCCACTGATGCCTATGTAGTAGAAAAGTTGACTGGTCGTCTTCTTACATATTCAGTGGCCCAATTGGTAAATTCTGATTTACCAGAAGTCACGACAAGTGATCTAAAGTATTTGCATATTGACTTATTGCTAGACGGCGACGTATATTCGAAAATTATGCTTGCCGGTGTCCAGAAACATCCGAGTGGTGACCTCATTGCTCAAAAAACGGTGTTTGGATGGATTTTAACTGGCAAAATCTCTCAACCCAGGCCATTACAATCGGTGGTTTCATATTAGAACCACCTGGAGTTGAACGATCAACTCTTACGATTTTGGGAGATTGAAGACGTGCCGAAGCCACACATAGTTTCAGAGGAAGATAAATTATGCGAAGAGTTGTATCGTCGTACAACATATCGCAACGAAGATGGCAGATTTGTCGTATCACTGCCATTTAGACGTGAATACCCCATAAATATGCAGTTAAGACTGTCCAGAATGCAATTTCTGCGAAATGAATCCTGTTTACTTAAAAACCCCGAGGACCAGTACGATGGAGTGCTTAAGGAGTATTTTACTCTGGGTAATATGACCAGACTGAGTACTAGCGATACTCAGAATCAGATTTCGTTGTATTATCTTCCTCACCATGCTGTATTCAAACCGGACAGCGCCACTGCCAAGCTTCGTGTGGTGTTTAACGCCTCTAGCCCATTGTCAAATGGCGTGAGCCTGAATAATATTTTGTACACCGGCCCCGTTTTACAAGCCGATTTGACGGTATTAATCCTTTGATGGAGATTTTTCCGGTATGTGTTCAATGCGGATATTGAAAAAATGTATAGCCAAATACTTGTTAATCCCGTACAAACCCCCTATCAGCGAATAGTTTACCGCGATCATCCAGATGATGATATTCAGGATTTTGAACTGAATACGGTAACTTTTGGTGTCAACTGCGCCCCCTACTTACCGATACGGACACTATTTCAACTTGCCGAGAATTGCGAATCTCAGTTCCCATTGGCAAGTGAAAATATTAGATGGCACATGTACGTCGATGATGTTTTAGCTGGTGCTCATAGCATAAATGAGGCCATTCAGAGTCGCAATCAACTTGTTGATGTGCCAGACTCTGCTGGTTTTGGCCTTCGTAAATGGACGGCTAACACTCAAACTTTATTAGAGTGTTTGCCCCCGCAATATGTACATGATTCTGAATTTTTGAAAATTTCAGATGCTAGTACCACGAAGACTCTGGGTTTACTTTGGAACGCAGGAAAAGATTGTTTCTTTTTCAAAGCCGTTTCGGCCCCTAATAAATCATCAGTCACCAAACGAACCGTTTTGTCTGAAATTGCCAAATTATTAGATCCTGGCGGATGGTTGGCCCCGAAAATAATAGTCGCAAAAATTCTAATGCAACAAGTTTGGAAAGACAAAACTGGCTGGAATGAATGCTTAGAACCCATGACTCTACGCAAATGGCATAAGTTTTTAGCCGATTATAGTGAGATCGAAAGAATCGAGATCCCCCGTTGGGTTGACTACAACCCAGAAAATGAAGTTCAACTTCATGCGTTTTGTGACGCTTCTGAAAAGGCATATGCGGTTTCACTATACATTCGCATTAAAAACGCTGTCGGTGATATCACGACACATTTGCTAGCTGCAAAGACTAAAGTGGCGCCTATCAAGGTTGAGACATTGCCCCGTTTAGAGCTCTGCGGTGCAACTCTATTGGCTAGAATGGTCGAATCTTTTCGTAAAGAATTGAGAATCGACACCATTCCAACATATTATTGGACACACTCAACAATTGTCTTGTCGCGGCTTCAGAAGCCCCCGTGACATTGGCCCACCTTTGTAGCGAACAGAGTCTCTCTCATAGCGGAGAGAGCCGGTACTCATAATTGGCATCATGTCGTTTCCCATGACAACCCGGCAGATATTGCGACTCGTGGCATTTTAGCACGAGATTTAATATCAAGCACACTATGGTGGAACGGCCGCGCTTGGTTATATCGTCCTCAAAACGAATGGCCTAAATCGAATTTCAAATTAATGACGAATCTTGAATCTCGACCAGTTCGAGTCCATTTGCACCAGGTATCCGAGACTGAGGATATCTTGGCCCGCTTTTCAGATTTACGACGAGCTATGAGAATGCTAGCTAATGTATTTCGATTTTATCATCGAGTACACCCGAAATATAAGGTCTCGCACTCGTATTCATCGTGCAATATTGAACAAAATGAGATTAATTTCGCGAAAGGCCGCTTGATATTTCTTTACCAGTGTCGCCATTTTCCCGAATATAATACACTCGAGAACAAGGCTCGCATATCTCAAACTTTAATCCTTTTCTTGACTCGAACGGATTTATGAGAGTGAATGGTAGATTGGTGCTGTCACCAACTCTGACGTACGATGAAAGATTCCCCAAAATTCTCCCCTATAATGGCAGGTTCACCAAATTGTACTTGGAATATGTCCACAAAGCGTCAGTGCACGGTGAAAACTAATTGATGTTAAGATTGATGCGATTAGAATTTTGGGTCCCTAGACTGAAGAATCTTGTTAAAACTATTATTCACAATTGCCGAGTATGTGCCCTGTACAGAAGGAAAGCCGTTGATCAAATTATGGCCGCCCTCCCTTCGGAAAGAACATCTCTTTCACGTCCATTTACATGTACAGGTGTCGATTTCGCCGGCCCCTTCGAAATAAAGTCGTGTATAGGTAGAAGTTGTTGAGTCACAAAAGGATATGTTCTCGTCTTTGTTTGCTTTGCGACAAAAGCAATTCATCTTGAAGCAACTAACGATCTATCAACAGATTGCTTCATTGCTGCCTTTTCTCGTTTCTTTTCACGAAGAGGCTGCCCCGCTAAAATGTTTTCCGATAATGGAACAGCATTTGTTGGAGCTTCCAATGTTCTTGGTCGAGACCAAGCCCAGTTTTTGACTGACGTAAGGAGTCAATTAATATCTAAAGGTGCCTTCCAACTTATGGAATTTTATACCCCCTGGAGCTCCGCACATGGGAGGCCTATGGGAAGCCGGAGTCAAAAGCTTCAAAGCTCACCTCAAAAAGATCTCTAACACCCAGAGATGCACCTTTGAGAAATTTACTACCATGCTTACCAGAATTGAAGCTTGCTTGAATTCTCGGCGCCTAAGTCCAATGACTGATAGTCCAAACGATTTGGCACCTTTGACTCCTGGGCATTTTCTTATAGGCTCCGCTTTGTTGTCACACCTGAACCTGATATCTCGATCGGGTCGCTTAGTTATGTCAACAAGTGGCAGAAACTCAAGGTCCTTCACTATTCTTTTGCCAGACGTTGGAAAGAGGAATACTTGGTGGAACTCCGCAAACGTAGCAAGTGGAAGTTTCCCCAGAAAGTCTTTGAAGTTGGCGACATGGTCTTCATAAGGAAGGATGGTCTTTCCCTTAGGGAATGGAAGATAGGCAAAGTAGAAAAAGTCTATTTAGGCCTCGATAAAAAAGTACGAGTGGCTGGTGTACGAACTGCCAATGGCGTTCTTACGAGGCCAGTTGTCAAGCTCGTGCTTCTCCCCAATCCCTAGCAGAACTAATGTCTCTTTTTTTTCTTCTCTGTGTCGTGTTCGCCCTATCTCTCACACGGTAAAGAATTGCACCAGTCGAGAACGATGCCGAGAGAGTCTGGCCGATCATCATACGATGCTACATCCCAGGCATAACGAAGGGGGCAATGGCCGTAAAACCAATTCCCTCGGCAATGATAGCCGCCCCAGCAACAATTCCGACAACAAAAAGCGTCGCAGCCGGGGTCGGAAGCAGAAACATAGACGTGAAGTGGCCACAACCCACAACCAAGGCCACCACCAGTGTTCCTGCCAACACCAACCTTCGACAGGGTCCTCCGCTTCGACCATCGTTTTACATGTTCGTGCTCGTCATTAATGTACTGTTTTATTTGTTATCGTTCAGTCCTTTTTGTTGAATTATATAATTGAATTCTCGTCCATCCATATATGTATATGACCCAATCTAGCTTCTGTTTCCCTCTATATTGCATTCCTGCTAGGGGGGCGGAATGTCTAGCTGGGCACCCTAATATTTTTAAGTACAATGAATTGTTACCCTTAAGTGCAACCCTATATATAACAAAATAAGAATACGTCACTTGTAATCAAGACGTCGAGCTAACCCGAAGGTAAAATATACCCCCGAAATCTATAATAAAATTTATATAGAAAAAACGAAAAATTTAATTTTGTTTTTTATTTCAATCAACCCGGTTTGGATAATTATTCTAATCGCCCCCACCCCAAACAATGCCTCTATCTGTACACTTGTGTCCTAGAAATATCACTTCACGGCAAAAGAATGTACATTTGTCTGGATGTAATTACTATTAAATCGTCCATATATAAGATAGCTTGACTTGAAAATAGTCCTGAAGTCGTTGAAGCGAATTCGGAGCTATTTTTATACCATACGGCAGCGTATTGAATCTAAATGACCCCTTTGCTGTTGAAAAGGATGTAATGTCTCTCGACCTCTTTTCCAACTCTATCTCATGAAATCCTGAAACCACATCCAGGCATGAAAAATATTTGATCAAGAGTGTCATTAATTTGAGACAATGGTATCACTAATTAGTTAGTCAACATGTTTGTCTACTTCCCCCTTGTGAGAATGAGGCATTCTGTTTATCATGAAGTTTTAATTTTTGCTTGTAGAAATTATTAGTTGTAATTTTCTGGGTTCATACCCGAAAACATCTATATATTCGGAGCACAAGGTTCGTAAGTCTTTATAAACGAATCCTGGAAAATTTTTAGATAATTTGCCTAACTTTTCTCTTTTTCCCTTGTGGTCTGTATTTGATAGAATAATTTTGTAATTGTTAAGATTTTCTGGTTTAAAATGGACATTATTAATTATCAAATCATTTTCGGCAGTGTTAATGATTTTTACTAAGGGTTTACTTTTAGTTGTTACTGTAGTTGCTATGTATGCACCATTAATACAGCTTCGACAGTTGATTCAAAATTCACTGATCTGATGACTTCTGATCTTGCCGGAATTGGTATGGAATTAATGTTTGCCACATTCATTAATGGAATACTTAAACTGTATGAGACACCATTTGTGCTTAGAATAATGAAGTCTTTCTTATCGCCATAATCCAATATACAGTTATACTTCCTTATGAAGTCTATTCCTGTAATTCCATCAACCTGGATTGAGAATTTATCTTTTACAACATGGAATTCATGTGCTGTTAAAAGATCTTGTACTCTTAAATCGGTTTTCAATTTTCGAAGTTTGCTTATTAAACCCTGTCCAGTACCATTTATACTTGTCCTTTTACTACTGTCGATTAATTCGTTTAGAACCCGATTGTGTTTAACAATTAATATGTCAGCTCCCGTGTCTACCAAAAACATTGTGGTTCTATCATTCAGAGTTGTTCTAATTCTTAACTAGCTGTACAAACCTAAATTTATATTATGTATTTTGGAGTTTAAGGAATATTTAGGGGTGCTTGTACGTTTTCCGAGTTGTTCTCAGTGGTATAACATACATTTGCGTGGTTTCTGACGTTGTCATTGTTGCTGTTACTATTGTTGTTATTATTATAACGATTATTATTTCTGTTGTTATTCCTGTTACTGTTATTATTGAAGTTATTATAGCCATCAATGATGGGCATATTGCACTAGATTCTTAGTGCACTAAAAATTAACAAATTAGTGGTAGTGCTATTAAAATTTCACTACCACTAAATG
>JAHXMU010000194.1:4498867-4523563 GCA_019455685.1 Philornis downsi | reverse complement strand
TTTTTTTTTTTTTTTTTTTTTTTTTTTTTTTTTTTTTTTTTTTTTTAATGAAATCATGCTTCTGTTAAATATTGAGTACATTTTTTTGTTACTTTGTACCATTCTTAGTCAAAAAATAATAAACAAACACTTAAAACCACAAATTAGTCTTTGTTTCAATTTATTTCTAACACTGACAAATGATATCGTAAGTGCAATTTTCTACAGACGCATCTACGAAATGTTGTGAGCGAAATTATCGTATATGCCAAATAATACGTTTTTCTCGGAATACTTGAACTTTTCCACCGAAATATTGTTAGGTGTAGTTATATTAGTTAATTACCTATGCACATGTAAATTATGATTTTGATGTTGCAAGCAAAAGCAGAGAAAAGTAGAAAAAACTCTCTCCTGTAAAATTTGGTTTTTGGCATATACGATAATTTCGCGCAAAGGGGTCGATATGTTTTTACCCACAACAGCCACCTTAGAACCAGAGAAGTCACCGATGCTTCGGCAAACAGCTCTACATAACATTTCATTGCTAAGTTTTGTACAACTTTTAAATATTCTTTGATTTATTCGTATCTACTTTACATTCAAAAATTTTGCAAATAAATAGTAAGGTTAGTCCTTTTTGTATTTTCTGTAAGAATTTATTATAATAAAGATGAGTGATACTTTTATGAGATTCATTAGTTTGTCTTTGTCTTTGTGCGCAATTGCTGGTTAAAGTTATCAAAAGAAATTTTGGTTTTTCTATGGAATGGAAGGATACAAATGCACTTCTGTTTAAATGTAATGTATTATAATCGATTCTGTCTAATGTTCACCATGTACTTTGCAATTTTTTTGTATCGTATTTCAAATTGTTGATTCAAAATTTATTCTTTTATTTAAATTGTACTAAAAAGGCAAAATATTGAATTTATATGCCCTAAACATTAAAATGGTATAAATACCATGTATGGATTCGGGAACTTTATAATTAAATTAGTCATTAAGGTCATGGTGGAAAAGCTAGGAATCTTAACATCATCCAGGATACCTTGTAAAATATTCAACTGATCTTGTTCTTTTTCGTATTCTTTTTGCTAACTTGGACATAAAAGGGCATTTGGTTTTAGTTTAGTGGATTAATTTCCGGCATATTTAAGTTATATTTGACTCAAAACCATGGAGTCTATAATAATTTTGTTTATTTACTAGGTTGCAGAGAAAAAAATGCAGTGTACAACCGACTGTTACCAAGCAATTCAATGGTTTTCATTTACATTAATCTTCAATACTTACATTTCTTTCTTTCACCCTTTGTAACCTTTATCCCATTTGAACATTACGCTTATCTGTCCGGCTTTGTACCTAGTAAGTCAAAAACTGACCGAATATTAATATTATGGCAAATTCTGAGGAGTTGTATTCGACACCCCGATACGACTAAAACTGCATTTTACATTCCTGCGAAACCGATACGTATCGGATTTGTAGTATGACAATTGATGATTGATTCAGTCTTAGTGAGCCGCTTTATACCAAACGATGATTTAGACTGAGCCCACCGTGCGAACTCTTCAACCTACTGTTGAAGATGATTATGGGGAAAGCAAAAGCCATGTATGTCGGTGATATAGGCATCATTTGCAGAAAACTGCGAAATGTTGCTGTGACGAAACCAAGTTATTTGTTTCTACGTACAGACAGCTGATACGTTCTAGATTCTCCATGACCATTGGCAACGTAAGAATGGTTTCGCTGTGAATAAAGCTAATGATGTCAACCTGGAAGTTAATAGAAGAACAGATGTCACTATGGATACAAACAAAAATTCAACTGAACCAGGCATTGGTATTCCCTGTCTTGCTGTACGGCTCGGAATTCTAAAGTAACCAAATTTTTCATAGTTATTCAAGTTATTTCGAGTTATTCAATACATTGTATATATTTTCCAGAAATAGCGTTTTTGGATACTCGACAAAAAAACCTCAATGAAGGAATTTTTCGAGTTTTATCCATGGAACGAAGTTAAAAGGAAAACACTCATGTTTCTTAAGAAAATGAGTTCCATCACAAAAAAAAAAAAAACTATTAGCTACTATACCGCATCTATATAATGCAAAAAAAAAAAGATTTTTTAATGTCTTGCTCTTCAATTCTCGCACGGTATCCAAACCCTTTTAGTTATCGTTACAATGAGATGGTTCACATATGAGCCTATACGTTAACGCACATATTAATATTTATTTTTTGTTTGTATTGGTTGTTATGAAAATACTGTCAGCGCTGAACGGAGAAAAAAATAGGAGAAATGAAGTTAGTTGTATATATTTTCTAAGGGACTCAAGATCGTACTTATAACAATCACGTCTCTGATGTGTGCTTTGACAAGAGACCTATTAGAATAGAGGCAGATGACAAGACATTGGAAAAATTACAATATATTCGACGATACAAAGGATCGGGATAGTATGGAAAATAATCACATATTTGGGTTTATAATAAAAATCTACTCTTTAATAGAGTTTATATTGATTGTAAATCAAGTATCAAAATGCCAAATCTTAAATTTTCGGAAAACAGTTTAGTATTTCTTAATTGTAAATTGTAATTTAAATAAATAGTAATAAATATAATAATAGTAATAAATATAGTATAAATAGTAAATTGTAATTTACTTATTCCGGCTACAGTAACGTATGAAATCATGGCTTTAGTATCAAATCGCACATGACGGTCATCTTTAGCAAATTTATTATACTGAAATGGCCAGAATCAAACTCCGGTTATTATCATGAATTTTATATTTTAGTTAGTTCAACATAAAGCTATTTTTAAAACGTTTTTGTATTTCTCCAAAACCGATTAACTGAAGCGCAAACCCCTGTTAAATCGGTTATTCGAAAATGGTAATTTTGAAAAAACTTGCATACGACTTCGGCCAAAAAACCCGGTTGGCCGTTTTTCGGTTTTGAACATAGGCGGATGAATAGCTGCGGGAATCATACTTTGAAAACATATGGACCAGTCACAGTTAACATCGAATACGAACGTCGGTTGAATTATGAGCTTTATGAGTTATATGACCCCATAGACATGATCAAGCGCAACAAAATACGACGATTGCATTGGCTGGGCCATGTTGTGCGGACGGACTCAAGCAATTTAGCGGGAAAAGTTTTTCGAAAACGAACTCGATAAGCGGCGCAGAAGTTTACGATTAAAACTCCATAGGAAGGAACGCGCTTTTCAAATACTGTCAATACTAAGAGTCAAAAATTGAGATAAGAATGTCTGTCTGCAGTCTCCGCATGCATAGTAATACAGTTTCTAGAATCCATTATTTACAAACAAAATAAAACAAAAGAAAGAAAATAAAATAAAATATGAAATTATGTAACTGATAAAAAAGAAATGAAGGATCTCACGAATGTCTGCGCTATGTATTCTGTAGAACTTATTAAAAAATGCCAATAGGCCATACATATTTTTCATTCGATCAAGACGTGCTGATTTTTTGTTGATGTACACGAATTATCGTCTACCTATTAATTTTTTTCATTAGCTATAAAATGCCCCGCTGGAGTTATCTGTGCAGTATATGTACATATATAATGATTTCTTTGGAATTCAAAGTTTTTTCCAATAGAATACTTCATCACATTGATTCCAAAATGTGTGGTTGTTTGATGATAACAAGAGACCGAATTGGGAAGGTATTAAAAAATATTGGGTGTATATTAGTTTTGTATCGTAAAGGTATGAAACATTCCACCCGAAGCTTGTTATTCCAAGCTATATTCAAAAAAACTCCAAGAATCTTGCAAGCAGACAAAGCAAATTAACTGTATTAAAATCAAAGCCAACGTTTCATATCTTTTCCAACGCCGTTTTCGAGCTCGATCTGACCGTCATTAGCTGAATCGCCCTTCTGAAATTCAAATTGCTGATTTGGAATGTACAAAGCTTATATTCTAATTCAGCTTAATTGAGTTTGATAATAACGAAATGGGACGAAGGTCCTTAATATCATTTGTATCTTTTCGATTTTTAAACGACGTGACGTAAAATTTTTCCATGCTTTTTTCAATATAATAGTAATAATATAATTGATAATTATTACTTAAGCGCTTTCACTGTCGGTTTCCTAATAGCATTGTTAGACATTTTGTTAAGCTCTACAGATATTTTATTATTCATCGCCATTTCAACTCATTGTCTCCAACAAACTAGCCTCAAGAATTTTAACTTATTCCTTTCCTGTTTTGTATATGACTTTGATTCTATATATGATAATTTTCTCTTGAAATTGATATAATGGCCAATATTTATATGTCTTTTAATGATTATGATTATTGACTGAATTTGTGTCGATAGGGTATAATAATCTGAATTTGTCTTGTTAAGATTTTGGTGAAATAAACTTTCTGATATTTATATAAACTGAGTTTAATTTGTATTATCTCTTAGTTACATCCAAAACGATAAATTCCTTATTTCCTAATGTTTGTGTTCTCCAAATGAATATATCATCTCTCATTTATCAATCAATCAGTGATTGAAAAGTTTCTAAAAAGTTCACTTGCGAGTTTTTGTTTGATGTTACATTAGACAGAGCTTTGAAAATAGTTCCAAAATCGAATATTTTTTTTGGCAACGTAAGAATGTTCTCAAATAATCATCGGTGTAGTCTTCAGTGCATTGGATCTCTTCAGGAGGAGTGTTTTGAATTTAGGGAATATTCAGAAGTCATGCGGAGCTAAATCAAGCGACTACGGGGAGTGACACTAGTTGAGTTTTCGGCATAAAACTTACCAAAAACCAATGCAATGTGGGATGGCACATTATCGTTTTGCTATAAATTCCATGTTGCAAACAAATTATAATGCAAATTCCTGCCATAAATTTTGACATTGATTCTACAGTGTTGGGACAAATTCTATCAATTTCCTCCTTGACCAAGTTTACATAAGAGGTCCAACCTGGTTTTCATAAATTATGAAACAGACAATTTTTTAGACATAACATGCTTCTATATTTATGAATCTACAACTTTGTGTATGATATTTGTGTATTGATTTAAGAAAATTGGTTGATCAAAAGACTCACCATTGTTTTTAATGTATCGCCCCATTAACAACATTTTTCCAATTTTATGTACTCTTTGAAAAATGTAGTTCTCCTACGATATTAAATCTATTCTTATTGCTGGTTAATTCGGATTTACAATTATTCATTTTGGTCTCGTGGATCCTACCCGTGGCCAGTTGAAATACTTCTCCGTCAGGTAATGAAACTCTTAATAGACCGTTAGATATCAGAAAGCTGTAATTTCACTTCTTTTATTGTGCTTTCGTTCAGAGTTTTTCGTTATAATAATCCACCGATTTTCCTCAATCCTTCTGACATCCCCCACATTTTTGCGTTAACCTAAGGATTGCAGGTTTAAAGTATATGTGGGTCAGTTCACTTGACTCAAATTTCTGTACTTTTTATTTCGATTAAATTCTTATCGGCAGAAAGTTGATCTTACCTTTAGCTTAGTAGCATCCGCAAGATAGGATGGCTCGTCCATCACCAAATATTTTCAATTTCGGTTTTTCTTTTAATATGACGAAAAAAACGTCTTAATTTAATCCAATTTCCTTGTGTCTAGGTTATAATTTATAACCAACAAAATCCTGAAAGCATTCGATAAATATTTATAAAATGATAGCTAAGGTTATAATTGATTTCTAATACGATCCTAAATGTATTCAATAAATATTTATAAAACCATTTTATACTAAATGGTTTAATAATTAAAGTCATTGTGTAGAAGTTTTAATGAAATAATTAATGATGGCAAACCATTTACGTGTTTTTTAATACTGTTTTTTAAAAAATTGTAACCTTAAACTGAAAACTTAAACAAGGGCGCAGAGCGAGGTACATTCCTCCAGGATTGTCGGTAAAAGATAATCAATTTGTACCATCGTCATCCACTCTTTTGTGGATATATAGAAGACAGGAGTAGTTAAGAGTAGAAAAATCCAATTTTTGTATGTACATATCGCCCCCTAAATACAAAAGGGGCGCAACTCAAAAATTGTCAAAATCTAGTTTTTCCCATAAACTGATTCACATTACACATCTCTAACTACTATAAAAATTTCCGTCTCATCACTATCTTCTTTAACTGGAAAAATGCCGTTATGTCTATTTTTATGTCAAGTGTGTTGCTTCTGCACGATCAACTAAAGAGAATTATTTTTAGTTGCGTTTACGTGCTCAAGAACGACTGATTACTTTTATTACACATAAAGACATAAACATAATATAAAATTGAAAAAAATATAGCAGAACCTTCTTCAATATTGCATTTTTTCATAATGGAACAATATTTTCTTTAAATATTGCAACCATTTTTTGCCTCTACTGAATAATAGAGAATTTTGAGTTGTGTCCCTATTGTATTTAGGGTGCGATATTTTGATTTTATCGTATAAAGTACGTGTAGTAAGTTTGAATCCCTTAATGTAATTTTTTCCAATTAATGCTGCCCTTTATATAAAAATATTTCATTGCGGAACGTGGGTTCAAGGTAACGCGGAAAATTGGATAATTTCCTTTTTATCTTTTTGATAATTTATTTTAGCATCTCCTTACGCAAACCAAAGTGGACCCATCATTGGTAGTAATTTTTTTTATTTGTTTTTTTTTTAACATTTTTTTAAAGTATTATGTTAAGGTTTAATTTTATGATACTCTCTAAAGACAATATAATTTTTGATTTTTATGGTCATTTGTTAAAAATCGTTCCGATAAGTGACGTAATAGGCCAATTAGATTATAAACAATTTGCACAAACTTATGTAGCAGAAAGCATTGGCGAATTAATAATAACATATATGGGCATAAATTAGATGGCAATTATAATTATCATTTTAATTTGTATAATTTACGTAAATGTTAGCTATTTTGAAATTTAATTACCAATATCATATGTAAATAAAAACGTAAAAAACCTGAATCATAAATTACCGTTGTATGCATTTAGTTAGAATTATTTTCAGCGCACACAAAGTCATCATCATCTTCTTAAAATGAGCATATAATATAGGTTATCTATTTAGTGGTTTCAAAACTGCCGGTCTAGAAGGTCTGTTGCTGTTAAATGCCTGTCATTGGAAGTGTTATTTATGTTATTATTTATAATGATGTAAAAAAATAAAATCGCAATCATGGCTTTATGTGTGTGTTATTTAACTTTACTTTTGAAACCAGAAAATTGATAATCCGTTATATTACGCTTTACAACTTTTCCATTTTTTGTCTTTTAACCAACCAAATACCCAAGATTAATTGTTTGAGATAAATACTAAAGTGCACGGTAGGTTATCTCAGGTAACCGCAGGGTGATTGGACAAAATCCAGTGAAAAATCACTGGAATTGCTCCAGGATACTTACTTCCCTGATAACTCCCGAAATAGAACTGTTACTAACTGCGTCAAATCAACCGTCGGCAGCTGCAAGGGAAATCATAACCCAAAATAGCGTGGGCACTTAAAAACTTTGAACCCTTCAAGTAACCCGGACCGGACACGTTTTTACCGGGTGAACTACAAGTGATGGGTGATACGCTCATTCCAAGGCTTCAGGAGCTCTATATCGGCTATGTGGAGGGAGACCAAGGTGGTCTTTGTTCCTAAAGACGGGAAAACCTCCCATAATGGACCGAAACATTTTAAACCTATCAGCCTGTCATCGTCTCTTACTATTCAGATGAGTGCACTCGTTGTGAAAGGACGTGTTTATTCAGAGCGCTTTGGGGTAATTTTCCAGTGAGTGAGTTAGATAAATAGTTAAGTTCTTGGAGTTGTTTTTGCTAGCAACATCACACAGCAGTGCGATTGCTGTGTGTTTTGTTATGCAGGCAACGGTTGGTTGTTTATAGTTTTTACGTAAACAACTTGTTATTAGTGAAGTGTAGTGGGTGTTGTTGCTGTAGAGCAACGGCACTGCGGTTGTTTACAATTTCACATTCTTGTGAATTTAGTAAACAAGTCGCTTATAGTGTGTCTTGCTGTGGGCATTGTTGCTACAATCTAGCGGCACATTTTGGTGAGTGGAGTGACTAGGGATTAGTGTTTAATTATTGGTGTAAATTTTTGGATGTATCTGTTGACCAATGGTCGGCAGACGCAAGAAGGCTGCGCCGATCGATGGAGGGTTGGCCCCCCCCTATCTCGAAGGCAGAGATGTCGTTCGCATCTGCTGTGATTAAGAAGCGAAGACATAAGTCTAAGGGCAGCAATGAGGAGGAAGCGGCAGGGAGTGAAGCGTCCGCTACGGTACCTTCGCCTAAGGTGAAGTCACCAGGAGTGGGCGGAAGAGGAGCAGGTCAGTCGGCCAAGGTTCCCATTTCTTCCTCATTTGAAGATCTACCAAACCTTGATGGGCAGGCACCTTGGAAGAAGCCCTAAGTGGCTGAGGCAGTGGGCGCTTTGGCTCCAATAGGCAGGGCGAGACGGATCTCCGGACGGATGGCGGCCGCGGTCACGGACATGGAGAGCGTGGACAGAGAGGTTCTGAAGGAGCTGCTGGGTTACTCTGCGGAGTACCAAGACCTCATTATGGAGTTCGTTGCGGAGAACGAGCGCTTTAAGGGCCGCATCGATGTGCTGCGGATGGGTGCAGCGGCGAACAGCAGCGTGAATGCCGTCCGACTTGCGGGTACTGGCCAGATGGCGCCTCCGGTGACTCGAGCTTCGGTGGTGACTGCCCCCGTAGCGAAGGCTCCGGTTGTGCGGCCATCAATCGCTGCACCAGATGTGAACGTGCGAAAATCGCCGAGAATGGGAAGTTCGGTGAAGCTGGGTTGACCGTGTCGGTGTGAGACGCTAGGCCCGCAAGTCATCGTTCAGGGGGTTGACTCGAAGATCACCCCTGATTTGTTCATGGGTGATCAAGGGTAAAATGACCCAGGAGGCTTTTAAGGCTGCCGTACGGCTCCATAGCCGTCCTTGGGATTCGGTCAAGGATGGGGCAGTGGTTGAGTCAGGCTTCGGCCATGGATTCCCTGCTGGCGGGTAAAACTGTTACATCGGCTGGTTCTCATTCCGTTTGCGTGCGATGGATGCGGTACCCAGCTATTTCAAGTGCCTGTCCTTCAACCAATTCAGAAAGGAGTTTCGGGAGAAGAAATATGTCTGCTTCCGCTGTGGCCAGCATGGGCATGTGGCCAGAGACTGCTTCAACCCAGTCTCGTGCCGTAACTGCGCTCTTCGGGGGGCCCTCGGGTGACCGTATGGTGTCTGAGAACTGTCCGGTGTATTGCGCAATTGTAGCCAAGGCAAAAGCTGGTCATTAAGATGGGTACTGGCCTTCTGCAATTGAATTGTGGTAGACGCGTCGCTGCAATGGCGGAACTGGGGAAGGCCATTTGTGACGGTGGCTGCAGCATTGCTCTTATACAGGAGCCCCACGTAGCCCATATGGGGTGCGTGGGTTACCTGCTTTTATGCGGCTATATCCTGATAAAGGACATAATGCTGCAGTCATAGTCAATGGGGGGTTTGTGTTTCTGTTGAAGGCGATTTCGGTCGTCTTCTCCCAGCTAGCTTGTATTGCAAGTTCAGTGAGTCTTTGGAGCCATATCTGACGTATATGGATACAGTGTTATCACTTTCTAGTGGTAATCCTGCAATCTTCGGTTTGGACGCGAACGCATCTTCCCCGTTGTGGTTCAGCAAGGTAACCGGCGCTACTTCCGGCTATCAGAACCAATCTCGGGGTGAGGTGCTAAGTGAGTGGATGTTCTCTAGGGGACTCCACGTGGTGAACGAACCGAACGAACTGTATACGTTCGATAGTGGGCATGGAGTTAGCTATATTGATGTGACGATTGCGTTAACTGGGATGCGTACGGGTCACACATCGAAGCTGCAGCTGCCGATGTGTCCTTAGAAGCCTTTAATCGGATGAGCAGGTATCAACGATTGTTGAGACTGTTCACCGCGTCACGATAGTCTCCTTCCTAGGAACGTGCGGCGTACTAGGAGGAGAATAAGTTGGTGGACACAGGAGTTAAGTCGGAAGAGGAGGGAAGCTCGACTTCTCAGGAAACGTTTCCAGAGGGGTAGTCGAACAGAAGCCGCCGACTGGGACCACCTCAGGTCATCGTATGGAGACGGACTTAACGAATATAAGCAAATGCTTGTAGACGTTAAGGAGTCAGAGGGGCGAGTTCGCCATTCGGCATAGAGATGATCCCTGGAAACATCTCTACCGCATCTGTGGAAGTCTCAGGAATAAAGGATGGTAATACCATCCTGACTTCCTGGACGGACTGCGTTCGGGCCTTGTTGCGGGAGTTCTTTCCTAGGTCTGATGCTCTGGCCCCGCCTCCTTCGGAGGTGGTACCCAGTGCACCAGAAATGGAGAGAGCAGAGATCGTGGAAAGTATGACACTTGTCAGATATCGTAAGTCACCTAGTATGGGCGGAATAAACGGAGAGATATGTAAAAGTATCTGGAAGGCTATTCCGGACTACCTCGAGGCTTTGTATAGGCAGTGTGTACATGTTGGCTATTTTCCGCGTCAGTGGAAAACAACCAATGTCATTGTTCTCCTTAAATCGCCCGATAAGATCAGGAGCAATCTTCGATCTTACAGGGGTATTAGCCTGCTTCCAGTGCTTGGAAAAGTATTGGAAAGAATAATGGTGCAATGACTGAGTGAGAGACTCATTGACGGCACGTGCCCTTATCAACACGGCTTGACAGGGAATCGTAGGGTTGAGGATGCCTGGATTTACGTTTAGAGGTGCGGTGAAAGGAGTTGCGTCTTTGGCGTAGTTACTTCTGTGGCAGAACAGCTAGAGTAGTTGGGGCAAATAGTGCGGTGGAACTCGATGTTGTTTGTGGCTGGCTGCAGGGTTCCACCTGTGGTCCGTTTATATGAAAGCTTATGATGGACCCGTTATTACGGCTGCTAAGTGACCAGTGCAAAGTTTGCGCACATGCTGATGACCTACTTACCATGGTTGAAGGTCCCTCTCATTCTCAGGTGGAACAGAGGATTCTGGCCATGATGACGATAGTTAGGCATGGTCAGAACATGCCGACGTAGATGTTGCTGTCGATAAGACCAACATGATGCTCTTGCTGGGTAGATTATCTTGCAAGCCTCTTGTTCGTTTGCCTGATGGGTGCTCAAGTGCGTCATCGAGGTGATGTACTTGGGTGTTGTCATGGGAGAGCGAATGAACTATTTGCTTCATTTGGATAGGCTGAGAGGAAAGCTGGTTAGCGCTGTCGGCCAGCTTAGACGAGTACTGAGGAGTGACTGGAGACTTAGCCGACGAACTGTTCTATCGTCTATCAGGGGCTGTTTGTTGCTATGGCAACTTACGCTTCCCCTGTGTGGTACGAAGCGGTGAAGTCTGTATTCGGGTACCGTAAGATCTTATCTTGTCAGAGTAGTGTTATTGGCTTGCATGCCAGTGTGTCGTACGGTTTCGACAGAAGCCTTTTAAGTACTGATGGGTGCTGCCCTGCTAGATCTTGTTGTTATCCGCCGTGCGACGGAATTCAAGGCCAGGAAAGGGTATGCACTTACAGGAACGGACTGGCACATTGAGGGGGTAGAGAGCATGAGTAGGGTAGAGTATAGGGGGCTCTTGGACGAATGTGTCTTGTCGAGATGGCAAACACGTTGGGAAGAGAGTCAGAACGGACGCGCTACATTTAGGTTTTTGCCAGATGTTAGGTTCGTTGGAACAAACCCAGACTTTGGTTTTAACCTCTGCTTTGGTTTCTTGCTGACGGGACATTGGTCACTCAATGCCTTTCTGCATAAAGGAGCCCTGTCCGATCGCGAGTCGTGCAACTGTGGTGCGAATGTCCCTTATATTCAGATATAAGGGACCTACAGGGATTAGCGATAACAAGGTCAGCCGATGGCTGGATAGTTAGCAATACGCTCTCTATTCAGGGTTGTTTGGCTAGAGCAACGATGTTTGCTTCTATGCCTGCAGATATGTAAAAATGTTCAGTCTGTACTCTTTTGCCGCAGGGCGACCAATCTTGTGAAGTATGGTGTATAAATCACGACTTGATAGTAGCTTTGCTATGTGCTTTGCTACGCAGCTTCAACCTGTGAGTTTGGCCGGTAGCGTGGGGATAAGGAAGCCCTGGGACTGAGTTCCCGCCTGATCATTTGGTGTTGGACCCCTAGTGGAAGCACCACGCGGGTTGTGGTTGATACCAAAATCGCTGGTGGAGACTTTGTGCTCGAATGTGGAGTTGAATTGCAACCGGGTGATACAGAGCCACAGAATAGCAGAGGTGGTAAGATAGACCTCACCTCCGCCAATGGGGATTATGCTCCATACTAGCATAATCAATTTGGTATCTCCTGGCTGACAATATGTGTTAATACCACAATTGTGAGTGTTCTAGCGGCTTCTGCATATGTGAATCCATGGCGCCTTTCGGCGGCCTTGCCTTGTAGAGGTGCCGGGTAATTTGCACCTGAGGCTGGAAAAGTGCCTAGCAAGGGGGTGCCAGGTTGCTTTTCAGCAATAAGAGGGGCTGACTCTACGGGAAGGGGTTTTATTGGGGTTAATGATCTTTTGATAGACCTGGCAACATTTGTAGTTTGCGGGGTGATTTCCCCCACATAAAACACATTTTACATCTGCAGTTGGAGCTTTTCGAGAACAATTTATTGATAGATGCTCTCCAGCGCATTTAATGCACTTGGGTTTTCTGCGGCACCCAGCCTTAATATGTCCGTAGTGTTTGCAACATTAGAACATTGTACGATTTCCCTCGTTGGTCGAGGGGGTTCAAAAGACACGATCATGTTAAGCAATCTTTTAATTTGATATACATCCTTATTGTTTTCATGGGGCTCTAATTCAATCCTAAACAATGACAAGGGAAGTTGGGTATACCTGCCTTTTATATTATGGACATATGTGACGCTGTGTCCTAAATTTTTAAGAGCATCAACAATATCCTCCGCATCTGTCGAATAATGGAAATTTCTTAACACTACTTTAAAATTTCTTTCCTCTTTCAATTTATAAGTGTAGAATTCTGTATTTTTATTTTCCAAAACTTTCACAATTTTCGAAAAGAATTCCGGGGTTTTGGGTAGTATTTTCACTTTATTTTGGTTTAGTACCTTAAGAACGTATCCTTCATTTACTTTTTCGTTGAGTTCTTTAATTAGTGGTTGTATTTTGACTACACCATCAACAAAAATTGGAGGAGGTTTGTGAACGACTTCCTTTTCTTTAATCTGTTCATCGACTTCAAGCCCAGAAAATCGATTTTGATTTTTTGGCCCAACCAGTACTCATCCAAAGTGGCCTGTTTCCGAGTTTTCGGGGATGAGTTTGGACTGCGAGGCCTTTTTGATAGAACTTCGGTCCAGGAGTTTCCAGTCTCCTCGGATGCAATGGGTTCATTATGAGAAATTACAATCTCATAACGATTTCTAGCATTTCCCGGCGTAAGAGAATTTACATTTGGACTATTAAGTACTGGTGTCATTACAGTTTTAGTAGGTTTCGGTATTGTTAACGATTTTGGCGTGTTAACTCAGAGTTCCCCAACTGGGGGAGTAGACACGGTAACCCTGTCCATTTATAAATACACCTAAAGGTATGCTAAACCCTGCGTGTGGTTGGACTATATTTGTACTATTTTTTTTTTTTTTTTGTACTAATCACACAATTCAGCTAAACAGCTGTTGATGTGATTCACAAAAACAAAAATACAAGCACGTACTGCAGGTGCCCGCAAAGCAATTTTGTTTAAATACTCTCACCTGGGAAAAGATGGATATAATTTGGACTTTTTATTAATTTTGGGGGATTTATAAAAATAGCTAGTACTATTAGCACGCACTGAGGCGGGTATAAACCTTAAAAACTTTTCTATTTTTACGGAGCCAACAATCTTGCACTTGTTGTTAAACAGTGTTGTAAGTTCGAAGTTTTTTTTTCGTGGACTTTTGTCATTGTCTCTTCTCAAAACACTGGAGAGACTCATTCGCAGCTACTTCAGGACGTACATAGACCGGAAGCCGCTATCGGATTGACAACATGCTTACTGCAAGGGTAAGTCCACTGAGACTGCCCTGCACGACTTAATCGGATTCTTCGAAAGTTCACTCGCCATCATGCAGTATACTCTGGTAGCCTTTCTAGACATAGAAGAGACGTTTAATAACGTTTTTGCCGATACGATAGTCGCAGCACTATCAAACCTGGGAGTGAACGACATCAGGTCTAAATTAGGGTCGTCGGACCTAAGCATATTTTTCAGTAGGGGAACACCGTAGGGTGGTATTCTATTCCCCCTACTATGGAACCTCGCTCTGAACAGTATTCTTTCTCTTCAGAGGAGACTGGTGTCACGGTTGTCGCATATGCAGACCATGTGGCAATGGCAGTTGGGGGGAAGTTTTTTTAAACACTTAGAAACATCCTTCAAAGGGTCCTTCTCACTGTAACCAAGGCGGGGGAGGAAAATGGTTTCAGAGTAAATCCGAACAAGGCCAAAGTGGTTCTTCTCACCAGCAGGTACAAGATTCCGCCGTGGACAATATCTCCATGGGAGGTAATGAAATTCCTTTCGCGGACTGTGCAAAATACCTACGTGTAATATTGGACAAGAAGCTGAATTTCAAACTCAACATTCTAGACAGGAAGAAAAAGGCAACAGTTTTGCTATATGAATGCAAGAGAGCAATAGGGAAACAATGGGGATTAAGGTCTCGCATTGTTCACTGACTGTATACTGCAGTAGTAAGACCGATAATTTTGTATGAAGTTATCTTCTGGTGGAAGACTTTTGAGTAGTCCACATACTGCAGGATACTGGATAATATCCAAAGCATGACTAGTCTGTGCATCACAGGTGCTCTCCTCTCCCCTATCCGATGCACTAAATGTAATTTTGCATTTACAACCCCTGAACATAATCAGTATACAGACTTCCGCAGGTACGGCAGTAAGAATAAGATACGACGGTCGCTATCACGGTGACAAAACAGTAGTTACGGTCACAATATAATCCTTGACATGGTGCTTGACATAACAGGCACTGCTGACTACACTCTGGCTGAACCACTGTTCGACAAGAAGTACTGTATACTTACACCAGATAGAGATACATACATGGAAATGTAGAACTCCTGGTATGAGACTGTATGTCGACTTCTACACTTCTCGAAGTCAACTGTAAAGATCTTGGGCTAAGTATAGCAAGAAGACTACCCGATCACTGTAGTGTTTATCAAGTCGAAATTTTTACCATTAAGGAAGTGGCAGAATCGCCGAGATATAACGTCCTTACCACGGTGGGGATTAACATATAGTGTCTGATAGTCAAGCAGCCATTAAATCTCTGGATTCTGTCTTCCTGAACTCAACATCAGCCTTAAAATGCCGCAGATCTTTTAACGAGAGGGCTCAGCATTTCAACATTCACCTTGTATGGCTGCCACAGGGCATACCAGGGAACTGTCTAGCAGACGAGCTGGCAAGACTGGGAACAACCTAAAGGACTCCAACCGAGTTGGAGTCCGTGGGGTTGCCTCTATCCACTTATAAGCTCTTACTGCAAGATGGAGTATACTTAGCCGCAAATGGTAGGCGGGTGTCTATCCGAGGCTGTAATCGGTCCAGATGGATGTAACTTCGACGTATTAGTACTTGTATCCGTCATGACGGGGCACTGTCTGATTGGAAGACATGCAGTGGGGCTGAAGGTTGCGACCAGTGATTTCTGCAGGAGCTGTGGGAATGAAGAGGAGGAGGAGTCCATAGGACACCTCCTCTGCAATTGTCCCGGCTTGGCGAGGAGGCGGGGATTAACACTGGGCTCGTTTTTTAGGGACTTAGGAGATATTGTCCGGCTTAAGAGCTTCTTGAAGTGCCCAGGACTGTTAAATTGGGGAAACTAGGGACATCCATATCTCTAGTTACAGTGGTATCACAATGGACCATACAATCTAAGTGGGACTGTCTACTCAGACTGCCACACTGACCTAACCGAACCTAATGCTAAAGTGATGGAGTATTTGAAATATTACCGCCTGCGAAATTTCACAAGAAATTTGCATAATAAGTACGATATTACAGATTTTGTTAAATTGCCTTGATTGCATCTAAAGTAGAAAATTGGAATACCAATATACTAATTCTTCACAAAAGCAAATATTTGAAATCACCTGAAAATCTGCTTTGCCGAACAAAATTTAAATTTTCCGTGTTGATGAAAAAATATTTAAAATAAAAGCCCGTTAGCAAGTCGAACCAACCATAAGGCTATATTAATTAACTGTTTTGTTTTACAACCATTGTGTAATTTAATTACAATTTTCACAATAAGAACTCAGTAAAAACGTCGGAGGCAATGGCAATTCAATTTGTTTCAAATTTCAGTGGTCTTGTTTGCTTTTCATCGCGTTCAGAATTAGGAGGCACAAAAGCAGCATTTTCACCATACTTTGTTCCTTATTTCAGAAAAAGCAAAAACAAAATCCTTGGCATGCTTTAACAGAACCGTTCTGAAAATTTCACGCTCAATGACTTACTTTGAATAGTTTCCAAGAAACCAAACCGTATCACATTGCCAAATTATTAAATTATAAATGTGTAATTTTCCACCATGGCAATGCTAGACTTCACCCATCTTTGTGGATTTATATTTATTTCAGAGTCTACTAAATTTTTTGCTGATAACTTAAAACCCAACATGGGATTAAAAAGTCGCCTGAATATTGGGGGTAAACTAAAAAAACCGGAAAGTATTTTGTCTTCCTTTAACGGTGAGACCGATCTTAATGAAACATATGTTTCTAAATCATTGGGAGCTTATGTTTGGAAACATAAAACTCCAAGTACGATATAATAGAGCCGTAAAGTGGCGGTCCAAAAATTGGTTTGTGTTCGGGTTTCACAAATTTTCATTGTGGTGCCATAACCAAGTTTCAAATCCGATTACAACACCGATCAGCCCTCGAAAGAACCTGCAAGAAATGATTACATGTTAGCTCTTATAGCTTTAGAGATACTCGATTTAGATTTAATTTTTTTTTAATTTTTTCCTCTGACTTTCCAAGTAAATTGGAAAAGAAACCACTACCAGACTTCTGTGTGTTCAAAATGGCAGAAGTCTTGAATTAAGATTTGTGATAAATAACTACAATTTTCTGCAACAATTTTCGCCGATTGCGGAAAAAGTTGTTAAAGAATGAATTGCATTTTTATATTCTTCTGAACTAGAACAAAATTTAGAACACTTTAATGGTGAGCACGACTCGTTCCAGATATGTGTTATTTTTGTTTAGTTGTAAGGCTAATAATTTTTTCAACGATTTGTATAATTTGTATAAAAATTACGCAAGGTAGTATTTTTCAATACCTACAACAAAACTAAAAGCATTTGAATAACGAACTTAAAACGTAGTCTGATAATATTTTTTTATGGTTATAACGGTGCCAAATTAGAAAAAGTTCAACAAATAAAGTCTCGGAAGTTGGCAGTGACTCGAATCATGAAACGAACAAAAGAATAAGGGCAGATTGGGATAGCTATGGTCATAAAGACAATTCGTGCATAATCCGGAAATTACTATTCATGGCTATAGGTATGTAGGTAGGTCCAGATACGCCGAGTATTAAACCCGATAGCATAACTGTGTACAAAACAGATTAAATTCTTCAACAAATCTACTGAAAATTTTGCTCTCGGCAGTACATGGATTAATAACAGCCCTAACATTCTCCATTCTAGATTAATTGAAGACTTCGTGTATAGTACAAGCCTTTTTCCCACCGCAGTTCTAGGTGAGAATTATACAGACTTGGGATCTGCATGAGCTGTCATTGGTTCATTCCACAGCGCTAGTTCTGTTTATCAAAAGTGGCACATTATATCAGATTACAACCTTTATACTCCCATACAATTTAACCGATTTGTCAAAATTTGACTTGATTTTACCTGGAGTTGTTTAAATGGTCGTCAGAAATTACCTTATTTAACTTATATATTACTACATTCGTAAGTTTCGCACAAGGCATTTAGAGCAGCGAATGGAGAAGGATTGCGCTGTCCCGCCCCTTAGAATACCACAAATATAAATTTGCCGATTTAGTAGAAATCAATTGTTCTTCTACATTTCCCAAACGGAAGACTATAGAAAATTAAAATTCTACTACTACTACTACTGTGCTTTAATTCAAAGTACTTTTCGCAGCAACACAAAAGGGTGAAGATATACATATGTAAGTTAGTTCACATAACTGAAATTTCTGTTTTGCAAATGATTTGAGACCAAAAACTGCAATATCAGTTCAATATGTTGGAGATTACGAGTTAATATGGTTAGAAGCAATGAAAAACAATACAATAATCGGCTTTAAAACAAATTATCTGTTTGTACAAAATTAGATGAGCTTCAAATGCATTATCTCTTGCTACAAGCAGTAACAACAGCAGTGCAAATATCGCTAGATCAAAATAGATAATATCTGATATACTTAGAAAACTATGTTGAACCTTAAAACTGACAAACAAGATGTATTCAAACGAAAGAATTGTGATTATTGTAAACATATTTGACTTTTGTAACCAAAAGATAAAACAATACAAATACAAAACCAATAATACTATTCATACAGGCTGTCCGTCGGGAAGGTATACTACTTTGTTTGTTTATAATTTTTGATTAAATGAAAGAGAATGGATATTACATTTATAAATGTGGGGCTAAAATGCGAGCCCTTTTGAGCATATTTTTCATTACATTCTCACATATTTCACGCGGTATTTCATTAATTTCATCATGAATATTTCGCTTGAATTGCTCAAGCGTTTCTGGCTTGTTTGCATAAACTTTACTTACAGATATCCCCACAAAAAGAAGCCCAGAGCAGTCAAATCAGGCGACCGCGGAGGCCAATCAACATCACCATTTCTTGAAATAACTTATTGTGGAAAAAGGTCTTGCAGTAATTCAATTGTAATCCCAGCTGTATGCGATGGTGGCACCATCTTGTTAATCAAGAACAAAGCATGCAATTGCAGTTCAAATGTTTTCAACGATATCACTCCCCATTAACAGTTACCGTTACGCCGTTTTTAGTTTCAAAAAAGTAAGGTCCAATAATTGCTCCTGACCAAATTGCACACCAGACTGTCACTTTTAATGAATGCTAAGGTGACTGATGAATAATTTGAGGGTTTTCCACTGCCCAGTACCGACTATTATGTTTATTCACATATCCATTCAAATGAAAATGTGCCTCGTCACTCATTATGATTTTTTCATGAAAATCGGGGTTGTCATGAGCGAGCTGTAACATCCTATTGGCATATGTACGGCGGCCTAAATGGTCTTGTGATAGAAGCTCTGCAAATCCTTGTGCAAAATTATGGTTAAAGTTGTTCTTTGAAGACCAAGCTCCAGAGCACGGCTTCGAATTGAGGTTGATGTATTGTTTTAAACACTTTTTTGAGCAGCAGTAATGTTTTCAGCCGATCTTGCAGTACGTTGTGGTCCATGCTTGGCCCTATCAGCTACAGATCCTCTTTCTTCGAAATCATTCACTACACGATAAATAGTGTGTCTTATTGGCACGTTTTACGTAACTTTTTCATCGCTGCAGTAGTCGATGATTGATTTGGATAAAACGTTTTAACGATTGAAACACGCTGGTTTATCGAATATTTTTCCATAATGAATTTGCCACGTCTCTACTTCACGACTACCAAATATGAACTGTCAAGACTAATGTTTACCAAAATGGCAGCAAAACAAAGTAGTATACCTTCCCGACGGAAACCCTGTATATAACAATATTCATACGTTTTAATATTAGAGTTGTTAAAACAACTTGTAAATTGAAATATCTTCACTTTATGTCGTTCTTCTGATATGAAATTTATATATATTTATATAAAATTCCTAAAATACCACTGAATATTTAAAAATGGGACTTAATTTTAAATAAATTAAACCAAGGAATTCCTTCGATGTACTGGATGTTTTAATATTATTCCAGTATAATTCAACATATGCTTCCTTCCTAAATCTGTCATTGATCCATATTTCGTTTTATTCAGAAAGTAAAGCATGATTCCACGTAATGCACCTCAGGATCACAAAAGCTAAGCGTTCCGTCTGGTTTCATCCCTATGAAATCTAATAACCCATACTTTATGCCTCATGGCATGAAACGAGTTATACACTAAACAAGTCAAGTTCTTATTAAATGTCTGTTCTAACCTGTACTGGAAAAAAACCGTAGTTCTAGTGGGCTAGAAAATTATTTCATTAACAGAACCACTGGTTCAAAAGCGGTACAAACGACTGAACCGAGTTAACACAAAATTCATATAGTTTGCATGTCTGTTAGTTGCGTTTCGTCCAGTTTCTGTGATGCTAATGTTTGTAATATCACATTATCAAGAGTTGGTTGTATATTCGTATAACTATTTTTACTTTTATTTATTTTAGGTTTTAATAAACGAAGATGCAAAAAAAGGCAGAGATAGTTAACTTAATTTTATGAGTTACTGTATGATCCGCAAAATATTAAAACTCGTCAAATTCTAACATACTGCTCCAAATTAGGGGCGAAAAAGTAAATCTTATCGAACCCGCTGTTTTGTATGGGAATTAACATAGTGGATGTGGTTAGTTTGTGCAATTACAGTTGTAAGCTAGAGCGTAGAAAAAATTGCAGGGTGCAAAGTGTTCGTAGTTCCACTTGGTTGTTTTCACGACATATTTTCGGTAACAGTGATTTTTGTCAAATCTGTCATTTTGTGATACCAGAATAAGCATGCCGATTTCGTCTATTTTCAAGCCCACATCACAACTTGAGAAAATATAATCAATGACAAATTTTCTTTATTCAACGTGCCTACCAGAAAACTAGCCATTCAGCCCACCAGACTGACAGAAGGGCAAGGCGTATACGTTGTGTAAAACCCCAAATAGAATTTCGTCTGAAGATTCCAGAAACTGGACTCATCTTCTTTAACAAGCTACACTTCTTCTTATACCAAATTCACTATATCCCCAATCAATATTTACTATCGTTCATATAGTTGAGGACGTATACTCAGCTCTGCATGCATGAGTTTAGCTTCCAAATTTCCGTTTCATATAAAGAGGCGGGTACTTTGCACGTTGGCTTTTCACGGTGAAAATCCAATTAAAACTGGTTATGGAATTTGGAGCTAAAATTTTCCACTATGCAGTACTACGTTTTTTCTTATGTGGCAACGCTAACCTCTTTTTGTTGATTTCCAACACTAAAGTCGGAATAATGTACGTTTTTAGTAATAAAGAAATACGCAACTGAACAATTACACACATACATTATCTTACATGATATGACGTTAAACATCAGCTGTTCCGATTTTAGTGTTGAAAATAAATACAAGAAAAAATAAATTTTTATATAAGCAAACAATGTCTCGTGGAGTTTTTTCCTCGTGAAGAGAACATTGTACCTAGCTAATTGGGGAAAAATGGCCAAAAACAGCAATAAAAAAAATTAACAAAGTTTTCAAAGAATTTTGTGTGATTTGCTCTACTAATAATCTACTTTCATTCTCAACTAATTTTGTTTTGGATACAATACTTTATGAGCTGAAGAAATATGTCCAATCTTTTGCTTGCATCATGAAACAAAAGTTATTTTAATAAAAAAAAAACTAAGAATGTGCGTATCCGTATAATATATGGACAGATGTTTCTATGAAATGAATTGACCTTAAATACCTTCACCATATACGAGAATATCCTTTCGTACAAATATGATTAGTCTGTATGCCAATTTGTACATTAAACAGCAATATAAAACTATTAATGTTTAATATTCCACCAGTTTCAGCCCTAGGCAGATATAATATTGGTCAAAAAGTCTTTGTATATGTTCATATTTATTTTTTTTTACCATGTCCAGCGTGTTTTAATCGTTAAAACATTTTATCAAAATCAATCATCGATTACTGTGATGATAAGAAAGTTACGTGAAATTTTTAGGAGAAACAACGTGCTAACAAGACGCACTATTTATCGTGTAGTGAATGATTTCAAAGAAAGAGGGTCTGTAGCTGATAGGGTCAAGCTGAAACATTACTGTTACTCAAGAAACTGTTCAAAACAATCCATCAACCTCAATTCATTAGAATGAATATGTGAATAAACAGAATAGTCAGTTCTGGGCAATGTAAACCCCTCAAATTATTCATCTTTGCATCCATTAGAAGTGACAGTCTGGTGTGCAGTTTACTCAGGAGGAATCATTTGACCTTACTTCTTTGAAACTAAAAACGGCGTAACGGAAACTTTCAATGGGGAGCGATATCGTGATATGATTCAAAACTTTTTAACGCCACAACTGCATGCTTTTGGTTTGATTAACATGTGGTATCAACAAGACGGTGCCACATCGCATACAGCCAAGATTACAATGGAATTACTGCGAGACCTCTTTCCACAACAAGTTATTTCAAGAAATGGTAATGTTGATTGGTCTCCACGGTCGCCTGATTTGACTGCTCCGGACTTCTTTTTGTGGGGATATTTGAAAAACAAGGTTTATGCAAACAAACCAGAAACGTTTAAGCAACTCAAACAAAATGTTCGTGATGAAATTAATGAAATACCGCGTGAAATGTGTGAAAATGTAATGAAAAATGTCCTCAAAAGAGAGAGGCGGACATTTATCTGATATTGTATTCCATGCATAATTGCCGACATTAAATTAAATAGTTGAATAAAATATCAGTAACATAATCATTTTATTCGCGACATCGAATATAGATTTCCTATTTATGAATGGATACAAAATTCTTGATGTGATGTTAGTTTTAGTTATGGTGTGAGCAATATCTTCGTCGAATAACAATTTTCTGTTTAGAATTACTACTAGATATTTGACCTCCGTTTCTCATCCGACGTCCATACCATTGGCCATAAGGGAAGAAGTTGGTAGGAATAGATTTTTCTCCAGAATGTTAGTCATTATCTTTCATAGACTTATTGGTTTACAAGACTCTCAGAGTAAAGGCTCCTAACCGAGTTTAGAAATTCCAATTAATTTCGAAGGGAAATAGAGCTTTGGAAAATAATTGATTCTAATAAATGCATTTTATGCTTTCGTTAAAATGATTAAAATATTCAGAGCAGTTGCTTTAAAAAACTTATTTATTATGCCGTCAGTACTAGGATTTTTCGTGTTTTTTCGAATTTATTACTAAGCAAAGAATTTCTGATGTTTCGCATTGCAGCGCAAGTAACCCAGCATTTTCAAGATTTGTTATGTATAACGTATAATTTTATTGAACACATAAATCTCACACAATCAAGTTGGTTGTTTTCTTATAATTTTTTAGACGTTCCGAAATGTTGGCGGTAAGACAACTTTTAAATTGTAACTCAAAATTCTTCTCGGAAGTCGTTTGACATGTTTCAAATCCATTTAACATTATGGAGGAGTATTATCAGCAGTATTTAAAATTATAGTTTCAGAGTGTCGATATCATACGGATTGTTTAACGGCTATGTTAACCAATTAAAGGATTTTTGGTTCATGTATGGTTTAAAAATATTCCAGTTCTCGTTTTTGTAGTCGTTTTTAATTCTATGTGTAGCATTATAACATGTAAACATGAGTAAATGATCGGAATATATAACGCCCGATGATATATAACGGCCCTGATCGTACAAAATTTCGATATGTTAGACTTAAATTGATTCTTCCGAACTTATGAGAGCTTTCCAAACCACGGAAAAGTATCAGTTTTATAGCTTATGACATGAATTACTGTTCATAGTTATATTGACGCCAATCTTGTCAATTACCTTAGTACCAATTATAGGTAAATATTATTGCCAAATATTCTTACGAACAACTATCGTTACACTGCCACTTCTGGTTAACTCATTATCTTTACGTCTATATTGTCTCTTAACAAAAAATCAAAAATGCCTAATATTTATTGCAAATTTCTTTGATCTCCATATCATGATTTTTAGGGAATTAGAATTTTTGTAACACGAGATGTGCAGTAGATACAAATGTTTTAACATGGCAATCACATAAGTCGCGACAAAACATTTGACAGTTAATTTACTAAATTAATTTATTCATTTACTTCGACTACTGGGCCCATTTAACTCTCATGTAGCAGATACTCCGATAATTTTCGCGAGGTTATTTTGGATTTAAAAACCTCTTTTCAAATAAATAATGCATAATATTACATAACGTCTCGATGAAATTGTGTTTTACGCAAGACAGATTGTATAAACGTGTGGTTTATTCATTTTAAATTAATTTTTAAATTCATTTTTTTAACAATTTTTTATAAAAAGATAAGTTATAAACATTATTTATACTTATCTTTTAATAAGTACTTGTTATAAATAATGTTTATAACTTATCTTTTTATAAAAACTTGTTAAAAAAATGAATTTAAAAATGAATTTAAAATGAATTTTTCCATGAACATACCTAATATAAGATTAAATCAAATTGTGCTTTATACTACCGTTTTTGCCCCTTTTGGGGTGAAGATATTGTGAATTGTTCCTAGATTATTGTTCAGATAATGTTTAACGAAAGCCAAAAATTACAATTATAACTGTCATAAATTGTAAAAACCAAAAGTTAGTTACTCTGCACAGCTCAAGC
>JAHXMU010000194.1:4479206-4493546 GCA_019455685.1 Philornis downsi | reverse complement strand
GGACCTACTCTTTAGTATGGTTATTGGTGGTATATAGTTCGTAGCGTTTTTATGTGTGGAGACCATGTCATGTTAATTTGTTTTCTTATCATCATTCAGCAATTGAAGTAGTTGGCTATAGTTGGCGTTTAACACTTAATGCGAGGATGATCAGTTGTTTATCTTCCTCTCTTTAGAAATTATGTCGATTATTAATAGTTAATTTTGTTAATACTCACAGAAACTCTCAGACCGGAGAATACTTTAGAACAAGATCGACGTAATGATTATAGTTAGGTAGGTAAAATTAACCGTGAAAATGAACAGTGCAATCAAAACATAAATTTATGATCCTTCGCGGTGCTGTGCTGTCAGTACAAATTTACACTAGAGTCTTAAAAGTAAATTTATTTGTGATAAATGTCCATAAAAAAATGAAGTAACACAAATTTTAATTTGAAATTTCAATAAACTTTCCAATATTGATCTTAATTTTTATTAAATTTGCTTCTGTTGCAAATTTTAAATTATTCATAAAAAAAGTTAAATAAATCTTTGTAATAGAAATGAAATGAACATATCTTTAATGAAGATATTTCTTGAATAACTATAACACAATAATTTTCTATAAACAGAATTATTTCTAGATCTGTTGTTTTACTCATTTGCGTTTCTAGTTTTTCGAGGCAAAGGTTGTGAAGTAATAAAGGCCCCATTTCAAAGCATGTATATTTCTGATTATCAATGGAATAATGGTTGTTAAAAAAACGCCACCATTGCTATTCGATATAAAATGCATCAATTTAAAATATCCGTAATTTATTGTAAGATATTTTCTGCAAATTCCAGCAAATTTCTAAAAAGTGTAGAATTGTTGATCAGAACGGCTATCTGTAATATCTATCTGTTTGCTTTTTTGGTTCATATAATTGTTCAGCGTCCTATATGTTTTGAACCATATGTTTGGAATGAGCATAAAAGCCCAGTGTTGGCAGCACATATCCTCTTTGCTAGGTTTGGTTTAGAAACTTGCTTTTTGAAACTAATTGCTGGAAAGTTTGTGTTAAAGAATTTATATTATATTCATACCGGTAATATTTCACTTTTCCATTCATAAGTAGACCTGTTTTACATCAGGACGAAACAAATACTACCTCTGGCCTTTTTTCGAAAAAGCTTTTAAGTAGGAAATTTTGGGAAAATTTTTTCGGAGATAGCTTAGTTTTAAGTGATCAAAAGCCCATACTTTAAAATGCGCTTTAAACAGAAATACCTAATTTAGTATTATATATTTAAACGCCAACACGCAACTTTTTGGGAAAATAATTTCCCACACACACCACCAAGCAATGTTGTAATAAGTTTTACATCTATTAGCTCGTATTCGTAGTAAGTCCTTAATAGTGGACAAAATCTTTTTAATTAATTTTTAATTTTTATATAAATTAGTAGCTTCATAAAAAATTATATATGAAACTACTGGCTTTTGTTCTGTTCTTACTTATCTGAAATAGTGCTCTTACAAGGTGGTATTTTTGACACGGTGGATTTCACAGCTGCTCGTCGTTATGGGGTGGACACTTGCCACTGTAAAAACACAAAGAACTATCAACATAATTATTGTCGTGTCAAACAAAAAAAAGTATATATACATATACATATATAAAAGATTCCCAAAGCTACACAGTCGCATTCACACATTTATGAAGACGATAATCTAATCATTCTCATTCATTCATACCAAGTCCATTCAATCTGTCTAATAGTCTGGGCTCCCCGCCCCATCCGCACCTAAATATGTACAGCCTTTGTATTGCTCCTGAGCCATGAATAATCCGAGCAATACCCTTCTATAACGAAATTATCCGTCTACTCCAGTCCGTCTGTCCTATGTCCAGTAAAATTTTTCATATTTATCTGTTTTGTACAATCCCCCGTTGACAACACCCATCATCGACCCAGAAAGAAAAGTTATTCTGACATGATCGCCGCTGCGATAATTAAAGGCACAAACATATTCGCAGAGTTACCAAAAATGCTGTAAAATACGATTTATTAATACCTTACTTCTACCATAATCGATAACCTGACTTTAATTCCATATTATACATATGTACAAGAGGTTTATGTATTCATTATTTATATATATATATATTTTAATTTACAATGTATTTAAAAGTTAACTTATACTACATATATATATTTATAGGTATACTAGCCTACCCGGCAAACGTTGCTTTGCCTTCAAATTTTATTTTTATTGGAAATGTTTCATGCCAATCGGTCTATTATAATAAGAAAGGCCACCATGCATTTGAACACGCTGTTGTTCGCGTGTTCTAAATGTGTCGATGACTCGTTGACGGCTCAGTCTTTGTCTCAATGTACATATTAGCTCGAACGCGTTCATTGCGATGATCTTGACTTTCATTAGCACGTGTGATTGCAGTCGAATTTATTACATTTCCATTGTCAGTCAATTGATGTTGTACCGATGTATTTAACCGACGGTTGAGCTGTAATTGTGAGTTTGAAGTCCGTCGACCAATATTTCCTCCTCGTCCACGAAGACGTGGCATTGTTGTAGATACGTAACTTATATGTGAATGTTATACACTTAATATTCACTGAAAATAAGACACCAAAAATATGTAAAGAAACAGTACAAACAAATTTAAATGTGAAAATAACGAAACGCATCCAATGCAATACATTCAAATTAAAATACTTACGTGTGGCCGTAGTTGTAGCTTGATTCAAATTTGTGTTGTTTACAATAACACCCCACTCGTTGTGTTCCAATTCGAAGAAAAACAAACCACTTTTGTTAAACGTTAATTTTGTTTCAGAAAATGATGCGCGACTCAACGAATTAAAATAATGTTCACTGAAAATGATTTATTCAAATCGGTCCAGCCGTTTAGTATGAGTTCAGCGACATACACACTTACAGTAGAATTATATACATAAAGAAGATTATTATGGGAGGTACCACGCCTATATTTGCAGAAGAACTTAAAATATGTTCACTCAACCGAAATACAAAATTCTGTTTAAATACCGTCAGCAGGAGCAGAAATAATTGCTTTTGAATTTGTGGTTTGTATAGGAGGTACCACTCCCCATTGTCCAATCCCGCCCATATTTGCAGCAGCACTTAAGATATGTACACCAAACCGATGTACCAAATTTTGTTCAAATACCGTAAACAGGAGCAGAAATATTGGATATTTAATTTATGGTTTGTATGGGAGGTACCACGCCCCATTGTCCAATCCCGCCCATATTTGCAGTAGCACTTAAGATATGTACACCAAACCTACGCACCAAATTTTGTTCAAATACCGTAAGCAGGAGCAGAAATAATTGATTTTTAATTTTTTGTTTGTATGGAAGGTACCACGCCCCTTTGTCCAATTGGACCGAATTGTAAATCTAAACCATCCCGGGCACCACCCAGACGCATATACAAAAATTTATGCAAAGCGGTCCAGCCGTTTAGGAGGAGTTCACTGACAACGCCCGTACAGTAGAATTATATATATAAAGATATTCACACTATATACGTACACCTTTTTTTCAGACTTCATTATACATACTATATAGGCGAATGAGATTAGAAAAAGAACAGTATCATAGACGTTAATTATATTGAATTGGTGGGCATCTCCAGCGACTGCAACAGGAATCATCCACATTCTGCCAACTTTTGTGTTCAGCGTGCAAAAAAAAGAATTCAACTTCGATTTTGTTTCTAATTCTCTTTGATGATTATTATGCTTTTACAATTCTCTATTTTGGTTTAACTTGTATTCGTTCTTTTTTTTTTTTTTTTTGTTTTGCTTTCGTTACTGCCATTAGATCTTTAGATGGTATGAACCTTGCCAGATCTTTTTTTATTCATTGTTCTCTTCACACTATACTTTTCGTCTTATTTCGCTTTATATTCTTTATTAGTTATCATTCTTTTTCACTAGTTTTTATGAATCTGTGGGTTTTGTTCTAGCTCTTGTAGAAACGTTTTCACTTGTTCGTTTCTTTTCTTTTTTTCATTAGTTTAATAGCACAACTTCTTTCCCAAATTTTTCTTTTTCTTTTCTTTTACTTCTTGTGCAATTCTCCTCTTTTCAGAAGCAAATCTCTTGTCAGACTCAAAACTTTTCTTTTCTCCTTTTTCCTCTTTTTCTTCCTAAAAACCGACCAGTAGATCAAGAAAATATTGTATATTTTAGCAAGAAGGGTTGCATTAAGCGGAAGTAGTATGTATACTTAAACTCTAGCATACATTGGATACTACTTTACCGAAATTATGCCATCGATTGCACAACAAATCTGGAAAAAAGTATGGTTTACATTTCGCATATCGCACCCTAAATACAAAAGGGGCACAACTCAAAAATTGTCAAAATCTACTTTTTCTCATAAACTGATTCACATTACACATCTCTAACTACTATGAAGTGTGTTGCTGTCAAGTGTGTTGCTTCTGCACGATCACGGTATTTTGCCTCTACTGAATAATAGAGAATTTTGAGTTGTGCCCCTTTTGTATTTAGGGTGCGATATCTTAAGGCGAAAAGTGCCTATATGAGTGTCTCACACTCAGAGAGACGTCTGAGTCTCAATAAATGCAAACGAGTGTCAGAAAAGTGCATCCCAAAACAAAAAAGATGACAGTGCCTTCCTAACCGCGAAAACTAGTGCCATTATGAATTCGCCCTCAGCTCACATCTCTCCAAACAATGATGACAGTTTGGCAAGCGGACAAAATATGTTGCCGCCTAAAAGTATGCCCGTAAGTACTTCGTATTCCCATCCACAAACAATCAGTTCGCCCCAAGTTAAGATTCCGCCTAAAAGTATACCCGATATTTCACCTACCATTCGTGCAAACGGTTTCAAAATGAAACGGTTCAACCTGTTTTACGTTTTTAACGTTTACTTTCCCATTCTGAAAAGAAAATTGAGCCCAAAGTCTAGCCAAAAACTTCCAAAATCGAAGTATTCCAGAAGCATCCCTCCCTCACAGGATGACCCAAGAGGTCAAAATTACACGCAATTTTGGCCACAGAAGAAGAAAATTTGCAATCACAACCTAAGAAAGCACAAAAACCTCCCCCAATATTCCTAAGGCAAGCTATCTCTAACAATCTGGTAAGCAGATTATCTCATTTAGTTGGTAAAGACGGTTTCCATGTAGTGTCCCTGCGCAACGGGGAGGTGCTGGAGACAAAAGTTTAAACATATACAGAAGAAAAATATCGTGAAGTTTCCAAATTTTTTGACCATGAACGTAAGAATTACTACACTTACCAACTTAAAAGCTCTAAGTGATTAATAGTTGTAATCAAGGGCATTGAAAGCAATGTTCCCATACGGGAAATAAAGGAGGCTGTTGAAAATGAGGGTTACGAAGTGAAATCCATTCACAATATACTCAACAAGTTCAAGGCTCCTCAGCCCATGTTTAAGGTGGAAATAGCGTTTGACCATGCCCACATGAAAGGAAAAAATGAACCCCACCCAGTTTACAATCTCAGATATCTGCTTCATCGCAGAGTATCAGTTGAGGAACCGCTAGCGCGCAAAGACCCTCCTCAATGCTTAAACTGTCAGGAGTTTGGGCATACTTAAGCTTACTGCAAATTACCATCCGTATGCGTGATATGCGGAAGTATTCATAAAACTTCAGAATGCAAGTTACCAAAAACAGATCCCAGTCTGAAGAAATGTGGAAACTGTGGAGGAAACCATACAGCTAATTATAGAGGTTATCCCGTGTAAATAGAAATAAGGAGGTAACTCTCTTATAGAAGGCAGGAAACTCCTCAGTTTCCAGTGCCAGAGTTTAGGTGTATCCCAAACCCAGTTCCATCAGTCTCAAATGTCAATTCAGCGACGACGACTCAAATGACATATGTACAATCTCTGAAAAATCAGGTTCCTCAAGTTCCTTCGCAGAAAAACAATATTGAAACCTCAATCGAATCCCTCATAAAAATAGGCAGGGGATTATGCAAGAAATGTTACGAAACCAGGATATGCTCATTCAAGTTTTATTAACCAGAAAATGAACTCTATAAGAATTTGTTACTGGAATGCCAACGGACTCACCCAACATAAGAATGAAGTAGAGTATTTCCTGAGATCCCGAGGTATTGACATTCTCTTAGTCTCTGAAACTCATTTCTCGTTAAGAAATTGCTTCCGAATAAATGGATACTCAATCTACGATACAAAACATCTCAGTGGCCGAGCTTGTGGAGGAACAGCTGTAATAATTAAAGCATTCCCTCTACGCGAATATAGAGCTGATCACATACAAGCGACTTCAGTTGCACTAACTGGATTAAGCATAATAGTTTCTTCCATGTACTGCCCTCCCAAATATGTTATAAGCGAAGGCCAGTTTTCACACTTTTTCTCTACTCTTGGTGACAAGTTTATAGCAGCTGGAGACTACAATGCTAAACATACCCTCTGGGGGTCTAGACTCGTCAACCCCAGGGACAGGCAATTGCTGAATGCTATATCGAGTTCAGGCCTAAAAGTTTTGTCTGGAGGTGAACCAACATACTGGCCCACGGATCTCAATAAAACCCCCGATCTCATAGATTTTGCAGTTATGAAGAGTATAACAATAGAACACATCATCGTTACTCCTTCCCTCAACCTCACATCAGACCACTCCCCCACAATTCTCATAGTATTTAACATTTCCTTGAACCCGGAAATTTCTTACCATTTTCAAAACATGCATACAAATTGGTTGAGATACAAGATGTACATAAGCTCTCATCTGTGGCAAAACTTTTCTCTCAAAACACCAGATGAAATTCAGTCTTCCATCAACGTCCTCACTACCGCAATGACAACTGCCGCAAATTTGGCAACTCCGCACAAGGTCTATGCTAAAACAAAAAATGACTCCTCATGTCATATTGAATCCCTAATCAAAGAGAAAAGAATAGCAAGAAGACGATGGCAAAAGCACAGATCTCCCTACCTCAAAGCTCGTCTCGACCAGTGCAAGTCAAAACTGAGGTCAACTCTGGATGAAAAAAAAGAAATCTCCGAAGCCCGCTACTTATCTCGTCTAGGAGCCACACAAAACACTAACTATAGCCTGTACGAGGCCACAAGGCAACTAGAGCTTCCTATAACACAGGAGTCTCCAATACGGATGAAAGATGGAGGATGGGCAAGGAACAGTGATGAAAAAGTGAAAGAATTTGCTGATCATCTGGAAGAAGTATTTACTCCTAACTGTAAAATTTCTCGTGTGAATCCAACGATCATTAGCCCAATGGTCACAAATCCAATGAAAATAAGTCTATCTCTCTTAAAGAAAAATGTTCTCTCGTTAAAAATGGATAAATCTCCTGGACACGATAAAATAACAGCGAAAATGATTTCAGAACCCCCCCCCACAATATCCTCAAATTAGTTTTATTTATATTTAATGCTAACTTCGAATTGGATACTTTTCTCGATCATGGAAGCTGTCTGAAATAATAATGGTCCCAAAACCTGGAAAGGAACTGTCACAAATTACATCCTATCGACACATAAGTTTACTCTCTATTTTATCTAAATTGTTTGAAAAGATCTTTCTCCAAATGTTGTACCCCCATATAGAAGCAAACCATGTAATACCCATGCACCAATTTGGGTTTCGCAACCGTCATGGAACGATAGAACAAGTACACCGTATAGTAACCCAGATCGGAAAAACATTCGAAGATCGGAAATATTGCTCAGCTCTCTTTATAGACATCTCACAAGCCTTTGATAAAATGTGGCATGAAGGCCTTATTCTCAAAATAGTCTCCCACAAGTTCCTGGAGAGCTATCTGAAGGATCGATCTTTTGTAGTAAAATCGAAAGACTCTGTTTCAACTCAAAGAAAAGTTTCAGCAAGAGTTCCGCAGGGCAGTATACTAGGCCCTACACTATATACCATCTACACCTCTGCCTGTTCATTCCCTAATTAAAACTTCAACTTTCGCTGATGACACTGCATTCATGAGCACTAGCACTTGTCCATTAATGGCTTCTAGACAACTGCAGTCTCATGTACACACATTAGAATCTTGGCTCGAAAAGTGGAAGATAAAAGTAAATGCCACTAAGAGTGTACAGGTTACATTCTCTCTTAGACAGAACAATTGCCCAGCCCTCACTATTCACGGTAGTACCATAACCGTTCATAACCATGTGGAATATTTGGGTATTCACCTTGACCGACGTCTCACCTGGAAAAATCACATTGACTCAAAAATCATACAATTGAAATTAAAAATGGCTGAACTCCACTGACTTAGTGGCTCCCAGTCTACTCTCGGTTTGGAAAATAAAATCACCATCTACAAAACCATATTGAAGTCAATATGGACATACGGCATCCAGTTGTGGGGAACGGCATCGGCTTCATAAATAAATAATAAATAAATAAATAAATAATAATAATAAATAAGCTACAGAGAAGACAATCAAGAATACTGCGCCAAATTTGTGGTGCCCCATGGTATATTAGGAATGATAACATACACAAAGATTTAAACATTCATTATATTTCCGAGGAAATAAGAAAATTAAGCATGTCATATGTATCGAAGTTGTCCTCCCACTCAAACCCACTCGCTCAAAACCTTCAAAATTTTCCCGGTCATATACGGCTAAGAAGAAAGGACACGCTAGACTTGGTCCGGTGATAAACAGTTCTGCTCGCCAAAAACAAGATCCGGCAATGGCAGGATACTTTACTTTAAGATAGGATTAAGATTTGAATACATATTTTGAATTTCGAAAGAAAGATCCAATAAAGAAAATGAATGAAAAAAATCGATTACAGACTTCAAATATTTCGTAGGTGAAAGTATCGGTACAAATAAATTGTTTTAATTTTGCAACGCAACAGGCTCGCAATCGTCGATACCGATATAGCCATGCAATGGTTGCGTAAAAAAAAATAATTGACCTACAAAATTGTCATCTTACTAAATTTTCTCCCGATATCCTCCGAAGTGTGGCTTCGACCCACGATATACTGCTAGTCGGGCATCATTATATGACATAAATATCTTCAGCTTGAAAAACCCCTTTACTTTTACCATTTAGTCCTCCGAGTTCATATAAGGAATTACCAAGAACTTTCATTACGATGCACTTTACGTGAGTTGGCGCTAATCTCGCGTTATAGCCTAGTATTTTGCTACTTAGCTTAAAATTCCTACGATATACGAATTGTCCCTCTCTGAATTTTACGTCTTTGAATCTGACTTTATAAATTTTCGCTGAACGCTCATGAGCTAATTTCAAATTTTGGAAAATTTTTGTCCCTTATCAGCTGTAATTTTTCCGAACGATTTAACAAGGTCAAATCTATATCCCTAACACTATTTTCCGAAGGGCTTCGTAGGTAGTTGCATGCTGCACCATACTCAAACCGAATGATCCATAGTACATTGATATTCCTAAAAAACTATGCAATGTGCTCCTGAATCCAAACTCGACATCTCCAAGATGTTGGTCCCAATTACGCTGTTCCGTATCTACAAATGATCTTAACATTTGAAGCACAGAGCGACTAACTCGTTCAGTCGCATTGGATTGAGGTGCATACAAAGCTGTCCGCAGATGTTCCACCCCATATTTTTCAAGAAATCCCCGAAATATTTCAGAGACAAACTGAAATACACGTTTCAAGGCAGATAAATACTACGCTATTACCATATTTTGTTCTTGGGTGCGGCCCCATGAAGTCAATGTATAGTCTTTGGAAAGGGCGTTCCGTAACCATTTGTTTTGCCATTAACGGTCTTCAGAAAACGTTGTTGGATTTGTTCACATGACAAATTTCACAAGCTTTCACAATACGTTGTTCGTCCAGCACCATACTGGGCTAATAATAACGTTCCCTTAGCCTAGCCAAGGTTTTATGTATTCCACCATGCCTTGAAGATGGAGATGCGTGCGCGGATTCAACCAAATCATTATGAAGTTCTCGAGGAACAAATAGTTTCCATCCATTGTCCTCATCAATTATATTTCCCGACGAAAATTTGGCCTTTTGTAGACGAATTTCTCAGAGATACGCAAATCTAGTATGCTACCTGCTGCTTCCATAATCCTGTTCTGCAAAGCCACGTAATCCTTGGATTTAAAATAATCACTATTTAGATCTAAATCCAACAACCTATGATTCCGCACTATTTCCTCCATACATGCCCTAGAAAGTGCATCATGGACAATATTTTGAGACCCTTTTCTGTGTTGAATTTCAAACTCAAACGCTTGGAGTTTCAAACTCCATCTGGCAAGCCTTCCAGATAGGTCCTTCTGGTCCTTGAGCCATTTTAGGCTTGAGTGGTCCGTAATAATAGTGAACGGTAATCCCTCGATCTATGGACGGAACTTTTTAACGCTAAGTACGACCTACGCGGCACTCTAATTCCGTAATACTGTAGTTTCGCTGAGTTTTATTGAGTTTAGCGGACATATACGCGATGGGGTGTTCATGACCTTCGAAATCTATTTGGAAAAGCACACCACCAACACCTAGACTAGAGGCATCGTACTGAATAAAAAAATGGTGGCTGAAATCTGGGTTAACGAGAACAGGAGCAGAGGTTACGTAGTTCTTTAATTGTTCGAAAGAAACAAGGGCATCACCAGTCATTTCAAATTTTCGTATTCGCTGCTTGGTTAATCGATCATGTAAGGGGGCCGCAACACTGGCATAATCTTGTATGAATCTGCGGTACCATCCACACATGACGCGGGCGGCATTACACAAGCTAAACGGCATTACCGTAAATTGGTATAATAGTCGCCCAGGGATTGTAAAAGCTGTTTTTTCCCTCGACTTTTTCTCAAGAGGTATCTGCCAAAAGGCATCCTTTAAATCTATGGCAGATATATATCTCGTGTCCTGCAGTCTGCTAAGAACCCCTTCGATATGAGGTAGAGGGTATGCGTCTTTGACTGTTCGTGCATTGACTTTGCGTGCATCAAGGCATAACCGATTCTTCTCCCCTTTCCGTACCAGTGTAACAGGTGAACTCCAGCTACTATTGCTGGGCTCTATTACACCCAACTTAAGCATGCGATCGACTTCGCTATATAATAGATCTTGAATTATAGGGAATACGGGATAATGCCTTTGCTTTATTGGAATGTCCTCATTTTTTACCTCGATCAAATGCTGCTCCAATGTAGTCCGTCCGATGGAAATACATTGACAACATTTTTTAATTTTGTCATTTGCTCCTCAGACAGTTTTTGCTGTTTTTCTTCGTCCTCTTTTTCCATGGCCGATGATATCTCAGAAATTCTAGAGTTAGGAGCTGTTGAACTTCCAATGATAGGCAAATCAAATGTCCGCCAAAAATCAATTCCAAAATAAAATTATTGTTTCAATTTGGGCACAATTAAAAAGTCAATTTCCCTAGTTAAATCCTCCCACACAACTGGAAGTGTTACAATACCTAAAACAGGAACGCTACTGCCATTAGCTGTTCGGACCTCCTGTTTATTTAGCCAGATTATTTCATCCTTACGTTCTTTTAAAAACTCAATCGCATTCTGACCAATACAGCAAGTGCCAGCACCTGAATCTAGTAACGCTAAAACTTGCTTCCCCCAACAGTCGTTCTGACAATAAATCTATTGTCATTCTCCAAAATTAATACTGTTTCCACTATTAACCGTTTCGCCCGTTTCATTTTTGAAATCTTATTCCTTAACTTCAAAAATTTTTTATACTTTTAACTCATGACGTTAATTTCTTCACTAAATATTCTGACTCTTTTGTTTTCATAATCTAACCTCCTCTGATGTAAGGACTTTTTCTGTATAGTATTTTCCTTATACTCGCTAGACAAATCTCCCCCACTTCTTGGTAAAATCTTTATTATGGAACTTCCGGGTTCTCCATTGTTTGGCAAAGATACCCGGTCATCTCTGCCACATTCGCATTTACCTCAGTCGGTTTATATTCTAAAAATGATTCATCTTTTCCACATATGAAACACCTCATATCGTGAAAAGTAGATTTACAAATATTCTCATAATGTTTTCCTTTAGGAGGTTTCCTATAAAAATTTACCGGCATACCACAGGTGTAACATAAGTTCAAATGAAATGGAGACAAACAAAAATCCTTTGCGTTGGCTTGATCAGTTGTAACTTTATCTGGTGGATTACAATTTTGTTGCGGTTGAAAACGACTGGTGACATTATGTCCATAACCGCAGCCATCATTTCTACGATATTTAATAGAATTCCCCTGATTTAGAGGTGAACCCACGAATTTCTGAGACGTAGTTATCGCCTCCAAATCATCAGTCGTCGCTTCAGTCGTTATCAATTCATGTATTGGCCGAGTTTTATGCCTGGCATCCCTTATTAATTTTTCTGCCTGTTTGCATTCTAGCTTTAAATCAGCTATACTACCTACTGCTGATGAGAATGTTAGCGATGCTACGTTACTACGTAAATTATCTCGTATAATTTGTACTAAATCTTTCTCAGGTATCTTTTCACGCAAGCGAAAAGTCAAGTTATGTATCTCAGCGTAAAACTCTTCGAACCCTTGGCCTGCTTGTTGTTTACAGTCCATTATCTCCCTAATTATTTCGTAATCTGAATCACTTGACTTGAAATTTATTAATAATTCCTTCTTTAGAGCAGAGTAGTTAAAATCGACATCATCTTCATGATCTTCTAATACTTGCCAATACCACTTGGCTGCATTACCCGAAACCAGGCAATGAAAATCGCTGAACAGTTGATGGTGAAAAATATTTTATTGCTCCCGCATTCTCTCCACCCGAAATATGAAGCTGTCCACAGTCATATCTCGTCCAGTGCCATCGAATTTTATGTGTCACTTGTCCAGATCGACCGGTTTTCGTAACTCTAATTCTCTCTGACTATATGTAACGCCTAAGTTGCCAGTTCTGGCTCCCCGACTTTTAACATTATTATCCTCTCCATGCACCCGAGGTTGGGAATACTGATCTATAGAACGCGTTTTAATAATAATAGAAGCCACTTCCCCTCTCATTTTAGCTAATTCCGCCAAACAATTTGACATTATTTCATTTTGTCGGACTATCATGTCCATTAGCTGGTCGACCTGATCTTTCGAATTAGAATTCTGCGCAGGATCAGTTGTCTGGCCGCTGCCCGAGGGACCTCCGTCAGTAACTAATTGCCTGTCCTGCATACTCGACAATTTCTCAAGTTTCTGCGAAAACGTCAAGGAATTTTCACTAGCTGTTAATTCACTCGTAATTCTAACCAGTGAATTTTCACTCGGTCTCCCGAATATCAAATCGGCACACCGGTTTAAATAGTCTCCCTGTATGGAATCAGCTGCGTGTGCAACACCTGTATATTTTATTAAATGTTGAATATATATATATTTGATTAAATGTTGAACCTACCACTTGTGCTTCCAATGATCTTGCGACGCTTCTTGTAATACGTCTTTCACCTGAAATTACACTACTAATCGGATTTGTAGGTGCTTTCTTCGAATTATCCATTTAACTCATGATGAATCATAACAAACTTTATCACTTTGCTTTCAATACGCACTCAAATTATGGTTAAATCTAATTTTTAAATAAGCAATCAAACGTTATTAAAGGGTCGATAATGTAGGTGTTATTTCAAAGTTCATGTACGTTATTTAAGTATGAAAAATACCCCATAATCAGTCACACGTTCCCTTCTTTTAGCCGCTAAACTAAGTACGACCAGATATTATCTATTCAAAAGAATAGTCGCAGGACTACTAAGCAATAGCTAAATAATAATTTAAGGCTTGCACCAAGGTTGCACTTTATCCCTTAGTGAACTCCTTCAAACTAATTCACATCACTCACACCTGTTAAATATCATAACATTGTACCTAGCTCAACACCTGATTCGAAGTACGACATTTTACAGAACTAGTTCGCGGAATAGAGTTCTAAATAAGAATTTTGCTGAGAAAATACTTCTTATTGCAACTCTACCCAGCCCTTGCTTCTAGTTAATATACATTCATACAAATCAATCGATCAAAGTGTGCTATTAAGTATCCTCGCGTTGGGCGTCATATGTTGTGTTCTTACTTATTCTGAAATAGTGCTCTTACAAGGTGGTATTTTTGACACGGTGGATTTCACAGCTGCTCGTCGTTATGGGGTGGATATTTGCCACTGTAAAAACACACAGAACTATCAACATAATTATTGTCGTGTCAAACAAAAAAAAAATATTATATAAGTTAACACATAATTTGTTCAGTAATCCAAAACGACGCGTGCACTAAAGTGCAAGTTATGCTACATAGAATTGGTTCAATAA
>JAHXMU010000194.1:4439647-4474206 GCA_019455685.1 Philornis downsi | reverse complement strand
CTTTATTAGTTATCATTCTTTTTCACTAGTTTTTATGAATCTGTGGGGTTTGTTCTAGCTCTCTTATATTTTGCAAATTTAGTGGGAACACACTATTTGCTTGTTTTTTTTTTTCATGTAAATTCCATGTATGCTTTTAAATTTTCATGCTTTCAGAACATTTTTTTTCCTTTTTTTATTAGATTATTATAATTGAATATTCAAATCAGATTTTTTTTCTTATTTTATTTTAAAGATAAATTATTTGCTTGAACATTTTCATAACTTTCGTTCCTTTTTTTAACATTATTAGACAGCATTCTCATAATCATTATTTTATAGCTAAACGCATTATTTATTAGGTTAAAAAAATAACATTTAGAAACTTTGTAGAAACGTCTTCACTTGTTCGTTTCTTTTCTTTTTTTTCATTAGTTTAAAAGCACGACTTCTTTCTGAAAATTTTCTTTTTTTTTCTTTTACTTCTTGTGCAATTCTCCTCTTTTCAGAAGCAAATCTCTTGTCAGACTCAAAACTTTTCTTTTCTCCTTTTTCCTCTTTTTCTTCCTAAAAACCGACCAGTAGATCAAGCAAATATTGTACATTTTAGCAAGAAGGGTTGCATTAAGCGGAAGTAGTTTGTATACTTAAACTTTAGCATACAGTGGATAGTACTTTACCGAAATTATGCCATCGATTAAAGACTTCTAATATTTCGTAGAAGAAAGTATGGGTACAAATAAATTGTTTTAATTTTGCAACGCATACTTTCAAGTCAGTTGCAACAGAATACCACTTTGTACAAAAATTAAAGGTTGTGTATTATTTGCATAATAATAAATGCTTGAAATGTTTTTTTACTCTGAATCCAATATAGAACACAGTTAAGAAAAACTAAAATTATAAGCTTAAAAATAATTTATAAAATAACAAAATTAGTTTAGTTCTTCAACCTCTTTCAGGTATTTTTCTGGATCCTTTAGTAAAGCTATAACTTCGGATAATAAGTTGCTTTTTTTAGTTTTTGGTCGCATTCGTTAGCTAAACTAATAGATGTGAAGATAATACGAGGGCGGTCCCAAAACTAGCCGACCTAACAAAGAAGACACAAAAAAGTTGGAATCATTTTCCTTATTTTAGCTCCATACAGCTTTTCTGGCTTCTATACGCTGTTTATAATAAGAACTGTCAACCTCCTTGAAATAACCACTAACCGCAAACTCAACCTCCTCTTTTTGGTTAATCTTTTACCACCGAGCCATTTTTTCTGGTTTGTAAGTAGAAAATAGTCCGATGTTGCTAAATCTGGCGAATAAGGTGAATGATGAAGCAATTCGAATTTTATTTCATTAATTTTGGCCATCACAATAGAGCATTGTCTTCATGAAACAACAATTTATTTTTCAACAAATACCACCCTTTTACCATAATGTTGCCACCTAAACGCTGCAATAAATTAGCATAATATTTGCCGTTGACGGTTTTTCCTTTCTGAAGATTATCAATAAAACTAATCCCATGCGCATCCAAAAAAAAACAGACGTCATCATGGCCTTTTCTGCATATGGAACCACCTTCGCCTTTTTTGGACACAATTCTCCTATTCCAGTCCACTGCTTTGACTGTTTCAGATGTGGGGTGGTGGGCCCATTTCTTATCCAAGGTTATAAGTCAACACAAAAATTCGGCCTTATTGCGGTGAAACAGTCTACTGAAACATATTTACAAAAGCTATTCTTGCTCATTGAAAGCAAGCCCGGCATTCATCTTCAGTCACAGAAGAATTAGTTTCATACCCATACGCCATGTACTCAAGAATGACGTAAAAACACTCTATAAATTTAAAATATACTTGTATATGAAAGAATAGCCTACCTACCATCATTACAATTTCTGAAATGCGTTCTTTCTTTTCTAATAACTCAGGTTTATTTTATTCTTCTCTAAGATTCTACGTTTTTACATCTAGCTTGGAAGACATATGTAGCGAACAGTCAATGATTCGCATCAATGCATGTAGAGGCGTTAGACCCATAGGCAGCATATTTTGTCAAAAAGTTGTTGCGCTAAACTGCTTTTAGATTATTCATAGCTATTGCTCTAACCCCGCAGAAGTAGCAAGCTTGGAACGACGAATCATTTTAAAGAGCATTTCTAACTTTTCCGATCTACATAAACAATTTAAATATCTTATGGTCTACTGCAATAAATACCATTTGATTTTCCACTAATTTTAATTCTTAAGCATAAATAAGTAGTCAACCATGTCTTGTCATTGTCATAAATAAGTAGTCAACATTTGCGAAATGTTACAAATTACTATTTCCCGATTGCCAGCATATTTCCTAGAGACATTTCAGCTGAGATTCTAAATGTGGCAAATGGACTTCCTCAGAAAATGTGTTTTTGTTTCCGCTATCGCTTGCACTGTCACAACGCCATTTAACCTTAATATTCACCTTTTTAAAATCATCCCTTATTAAAAAAAATTCATCCTGGACAGTCGATCAAAGTCAGTATGTATATCATCAATTAGTGATTGTATACTAATTTCTGCGAAGAATTCAGTGACAAACTATTCCATCTGGGTAACATGCGCACTTAGAAATTTTAATATAAACATAACAAGAGTATATTCTTGAATTGATGGACTACGAACTCTGTCTTAACAATTGGTAGATATTTGCAGATAAATTCATATACATTGCTACTGCTAACGCTTGATCCGCAGAAAGGCTATTTGGCCTATCTGGACTAATTCTATTTTTTTCTTTTTGTATATTGTGGAGAGGAACTCACAAGAAGCACGTATTCTCATTTATGTTGCCATAACCACCTGATTGTAATCAGTCGTCTCCAAATGACCGTGCTTTCCTTTTTATGGTCATTTTAAGCAATCGTCGAATTTTTTCTCCCATCTTCCATTTGAAGCCATTGAAGATGAATACATTTTATTACAGGCAAATTTGGATAAATACATTTTTAGTACCAACCAATGAATATTTGTTCACAAAATTAATATTTGTTTTATCATTTTCCCAACCTCTCACTTACAATTTATTTCGCCACAAACTTTTTGAAAATAACACTTTAATGCTTTCATGTATTTTTTTTTTTTTTTTTATATAATTCGAAGACGCAAATCCTTTTCCCATTTTTTGTTGCTACGAACCAAACATAGAAAATTTGTTGGCGGGAAATATGGGAACTTATGGTCAGTTTTTGGAGCGCGTATTTCATAACAAGACCCTACGATTAATTCATCGACCCTAATAGATCTAAAATAGAGTGCCTGTATACATTACGAAAAAATACGAAAATTTTTCAAACAAAATGTAATGTTAGTGAAAACTTCAAAAAAATTTGTTTTTTTCTTTTTGGTTCACTTTTATTTGAGTTATGGCACATCTTGAAAAAATTGTATCAAGCTTCAAGGATAAAAATGTTTGTGAAGGTCTATTTGAAAACAAATTACAAAGCATTGAACTTCAACCATGCATGCAGGTGTCACTCGAAGTAAATTTGCAACGGTTAACTTTTGCTTAATTTCTCCTGCGATTGTATATTGTGTAACATGGTTTTATTCGTAGGCTGAGGTAGCATTGCCGTGTCCTGGGTTAAGCTGAAGGACCATAAACCTTTCAAAAATAAAATACAGAATTTACTTTTGTTTAGATTCATTGAATAGAAGTTTTATTTATTCAATTATTTATAGTAAATGCTTGTATAGTTGTTGAACGACTTAATGATAAAGATCAACTCCTTGTGGATACTCACGGCTTTGGTTGATATCAAGATAATCGGAAGATCTGCTTTCTGTAGTAGCTGCTTCTCAGGATTCGGTTGTCATCGGGAAATTAGGAAAGGGTGATGAACAGTAAGCCGAATCTTTTGTGCTGAGGAACAGTAAGCCGAGGCTTCTGTGCTGAGGAACAGTAAACCGAAGCTTCTGTGCTGAGGGACACTAAGCTGAAGCTTCTGTGCTGAGGAACAGTAAGCCGAAGCTTCTGTCTTATACAACCTTCTCCTTCGACTGCTTCCGGTGATAGTGATGCTTCCTTGCTTATACTTCCTTCTAGTGGCGGTAGTTTTCTTCTGGTGCGCCCCGAGTTGTCCGGTGATTAGCGATCTACCTTCTTGGTTGATCGCCTGCTAGCGACTGACTTCGGTGATGATTATTCTTCACTTATACTTCCTTCTAGTCAGTCCCGTATTGTCCAGTGATTAGCGATCGACCTTTGTGGTTGATCGCCTGCTGGCGACTGACTTGCTTATGCTTTCTTCCCTCTATTTATACCCAATTATGACGATGAAGTAACGGGCATTAGTGTCGGTTGTGTATGACGTTGCAGCGTTTATTGTGGTGTTGTTGTTGTTCTGAACGGAGTTCTATGTTAAGGTATATTGTGTGGTTGTTGCTGTTGTTTTAAATGAAGTTTGATGGTGGGATATGTCTTGTTACAATTGATTGACAATACTACCCAAATTTCTTTCAAAGAGATGGAAACATATTGGAATTTGGCCAGTCAGAAGGAACAACTCTCATAATGTGTCTCCCTTTGATTCTCCAAATTAATTTTTTCAAGTTCCAAAAAGTTTTTCCACAAAATTTGTATGGATATAACCTGGAATATTTAGAAATTTTTGCAAGTCTCCCCTTTGTTTTGGAACCAAGTTTGAACTGGCCATTTTGATTTCCAGGGAAAGCGCGATTGGTTTTTAAAATTTCTCGGAATGCCGTTATATAATTTCTTAATTTGAAAAAAGCATGTTCAAAATACAAATTAAATAACTTTTGGTTAAAAAATACACTTCAGGTGACATGCTATGTTTTTCCCTAAAATTAATTGCGCTAATTATTTATACTAAGTATCTCAAATTATCGCTCAGAGAAATCTAAGCAACTCATGCTCGCAATAAGTCCTGCAGCGGTAAAGACCTTAAGCCTTTATACGAAGTTATTCATACAGATCTAACAGTTGTTATTTTAATTTTGTCGGGATAAGTTTCGAACTGTAATTCCACTTGCAGCAACGCGCAGCGGGGTAAACGAAAATAAAGGGTTGGTGAAATTTCGCGCAGAATTATTGGTGAGCTCATCTTCGGAGACTCAGCGCTACAGGTAAAACCATAGCCACAGTGGTCCAAATAAAGGTATATCTGGTTACACAAATATTTAACTATTTTTATTGTGCTATTAAAACGTTTCTAATTCGATTACAGTAGCTTTTACGTTATCGGTTACCTCTGGAAAAATCCGAAAAACATGTTTACTTGTTCGGTAAGAGCTTGGGAGATACGTGATTTAGAATATGTTTTTTTTTTTTTTAATATTTGTTCCCAAACTTTTTACATTTTGTTGCTAATTGTGAAGCAAATGGCCGTCTGAATTATTTCAGCAAAAAGGTTTGAGTGACAATAAAATTTCTGTAAACTGTAAAAAAGCATTACAATGATCTTTATATATATAATTCTACTATACGGGCATTGTCAGTGAACTCCTCCTAAACGGCTGGACCGCTTTGCATAAATTTTTGTACATGCGTCTGGGTGGTGCCCGGGATGGTTTAGATTTACAATTCGGTCCAATTGGACAAAGGGGCGTGGTACCTCCCATACAAACAAAAAATTAAAAATCAATTATTTCTGGTGCTGCTTAAGGTATTTGAACAAAATTTGGTGCGTAGGTTTGGTGTACATATCTTAAGTGCTACTGGAAATATGGGCATGATTTGACAATGGGGCGTGGTACCTCCCATACAAACCACAAATTAAAAAGCAATTATTTCTGCTCCTGCTAATAAAACATTTCCAATAAAAATAAAATTTGAAGGCAAAGCAACGTTTGCCGGGTCGGCTAGTCTGTATGTAAAAAAATTAGAAAAGTTTCAATTCAAAAGTAATCAAAAATACCGTACTTTTAAACCATTTTGGTAAAAAGTATCATCACTCTTTTACCTAATGCTGAAAAAGTTGTTCAGGAATATTGACATCTTTATATTATGTGGGCAACTAAGCTCTCGCTGTTCTTTTATAAAAATGCAACTTTACTGTGAAAATATGTTTACAAATGATTCATGGAATGTGCTGCCCAACGCTAGCTATTACTTTTTCCTATCTTTCTGGCAAGGCTTGAATTCCGTCACCGTAAAACTGTTCATATTTTGAGGCTACCGACGGATTTAGCTATTCCTGGATGTCGTCATATGATTGGAACTGCTGGTCAGCCAGACCGTGTGCCATCGAACGGAACAAGTGCTAATCTAACGGCGCAACATCTGGAGAATATAGCGGATGGGATAAGACTTCCCATTTCAGCGTTTCCAGGTATGTTTTAAATGGCTTGGCCACATGAGGCCGAGCTTTGTCATGCTGAAGAATCACTTTTTTGTGCCTCTCCGCATATTGTGGGCATTTCGCGCGCAGAGCTCGGCTCAGTTGCATTCATTGAGGTCGATACCGACACAACAACAACAGCTCAACAGCTCGTAATAAATAACACCAACCTGGTCCCACCAAATACAGAGCATAGCTTCCACAGATGAATATTCGGCTGAGGCGACGACGTAGAAGCATGACCATTATCCTGAAAGATAACAAAGTTTACAATTTAGAAATTTGGAAGACTCAAACTCCCTTCCTTAATGTTACAATGACGACCACAGCTTGTTCCAATTATGTTATACTTTTTTCAACAAAAAGTTAACTTTAACTTAAAATATTTTTAAATACAAAAGTTTTTTTCAGTTGTTCAAACACACATAACTGTATCTGTTCAAAATAAATGTGCCAGGGTTGGCCACCAGATATTCATAAATAATGAAGATACAAAGTAATTTGTCAAAAATCCACTTTTTGGGTATTTTTGGTGTTTGTTTGGAATCGTGATATAAGATTGTTTTCATATTCAACATTTTTTATTGTTTTATATTACCTACGATTATTCCTATTGTTCAAAAATTGCATATCTTACCCTTTTTTCCTACTATTTATACAAAAATTTTGCTATATAGTCTCACTTAATATATAGGTATACATATATATGAAAATTAAAAGCAGATTTTGATAATTATTTTATTGTTAGTTAGTCGCGAGGATGTAAGAATCGCTTCTGTTGCAGTCGATATCAAGTATATTTAATAAGTGTATGATCTGTTGAATTCATATTTTTTTTCAGGGATGGCTATCAAGTGCCATCAGTAGAATGCTTATTTTAGTAAATAATTCCTTACTTATACCGGTAATTTGATACGTTATTTCATTGATTCCAAAAAATCTTTTAGCTGTTGCAATGTGTGCAGCAGAACAGGATTTGTTTTGGTTTAAAGAATATATTTTTATTTTAGGGCATGCCTATTTATTTCACAGACCCTTTAATTAAAGCCACTGGTAGCTAATTATTAGCGTCGTGAATTAAAAAGACAAAGACAATTTAGTCAGCTTATATTTAAAATGTAACGGTATTCTTATTCCTATTTTCTTATGCTCCAATTTCTTAGTCATAAACATTAACACAGACATATTCATAGGTATTTTCCGTTTATTGGAATTGGAAAGGATGGTAAAGTACCACAAGCAGTACATACAGTACACACTCACACTTAAGAAAACAAATTGTTTTAGAAAAAAAATAATTTCTAGGAACACAGTTATGCTTATGTTTTACATTACTGTTTATAGAACTTCAATGTTTTTCAATAGAATTCCATTTCCTTAATAAGTTATTATATACCGGATGTCCGTCAGGAAAGTATGCTACTTTGTTTGTTTACAATTTTTGATTAAATGAAAGAAAATGGATCTTATATTAATAAATTTTATTTAATGTCGGCAATTATCTATGGAATACAATATCAGATAAATGTCCGCCTCTGTTAGTCTCACAAATGCGAGCCCTTTTGAGCACATTTTTCATTACATTCTCACACATTTCACACGGTATTTCATTAATTTCATCGCGAATATTTTGTTTGAGTTGCTCAAGCGTTTCTGGTTTGTTTGCAAAAACCTTACTTTTCAGATATCCCCACAAAAAGAAGTCCGGAGCACCCAAATCGGGCGATCGTGGACGTCAATCAACATCACCATTTCTTGAAATAACTTGTTGTGGAAAGAGGTCTCGCAGTAATTCCATTGTAATCTTGGCTGTATGCGATGTGGCACCGTCTTGTTGATACCACATGTTAATCAAGCCAAAAGCATGCAGTTGTGGCGTTAAAAAGTTTTCAATCATATCACGATATCGCTCCCCATTGAAAGTTTCCGTTACGCCGTTTTCAGTTTCAAAGAAGTAAGGTCCAATTATTTCTCCTGAGTAAACTGCACACCAGATTGTCACTTGTAATGGATGCAAAGGTGACTGATGAATAATTTGAGGGGTTTACATTGCCAAGAACTGACTATTCTGTTTATTCACATATTCATTCAAATGAATTGAGGTTGATGGATTGTTTTGAACACTTTCTTGAGTAACAGTAATGTTTCAGCTTCAGAAACCATTCACTACACGATAAATAGTGCGTCTTGTTAGCACGTTGTTTCTCCCAAAAATTTGAAGTAACTTTCTTATCGTCACAGTATCGATGATTAATTTTGATAAAATGTTTTAACGATTAAAACACGTTGGTTCATCGAATGTTTTTCCATGATAACTTTGCTACGTGAACTGAATAGTATACCTTCCCGACGGACACCGTGTATAAGCTACAATCCATAAAATACCATGAAAGTAACTATGTTCGAAACTAAATTTATTCCTGAAAAAGCCGAACGACTTTTTAGAGCCCTCTTCCGTGACTGCGGTGGGAAAGCTCTCCTTTGGTCGATCACATCTTTCATATTGGTAAAGCTGAGAAATAGAAATATTTAATCGTTTTTGAATTTCGTATTTTTTTTTTCGGCTCAAGAGAGACCCATTTGATTTCCAAATTCCTTTCCCCTTCATATCAACGTATGCGTGTCATTTTTGAGGATATAATATTATGTGAAAATAATTCAGTGATCCGTAGTAAAAATCTGTAATAACTGTTAACTCTCTCCCATAAAAATATGGTCTGAAAAGTGTATTCCCCAATGAATTGCCAATACCTTTTTTCCATAATTGGTTTGTTTAAATATTGTTTTGCCAATGATTTACTTGCGCAAGGTATGGGTAAATCGGAACCAGTCTCTCCTTGAGATAAAAGTACTCCGAGTGCATAATTAGATGCATCTATTGTTAAAATAAATGGCTTTTCAAAATTTGGATACTGCAAAATCGGATTGTTGACATTTCTCGTTCCATTTAAATTTGCTGTCTTTCTTTAAAAGCATATTTAAGTTCTTCGCTTTATAAGCAAATCTCGGTATGAAACGTCTGTAGTAATTACCTCGTTCGCACTTTCTGGTACGGGGTAATTTCATATTATTTCATTATTTATTGGGTCTGTTTCTATTCCATTATACGATATAAGACGACCGGATATGCGATTTCTTCAAATCCTTAATCTCTGTAATGCTTTAAACAAATTCTCGTTATGATATTTCAAACTACATCCAAATACGATTATACCATCGACATATAAAAATGCTTCGGCATCTAATCCGCTTAATGCTATTGTTAGCATTCTTTGAAAACTATTTGAACATATTTTTAATCCGAAGTGTAAACGTTTAAACTGGAAATGTCCATTTCCTATTGAAAATGCTGTTAAAGGTCGTGAATCTTCATGCCAATGTATTCGGTGAATGAACTGATCACATTCAATGTTGAAAAATATTTTGCTGTTCCTAGTGTAGTATATGAGTGTAATTTCTCTAAGCGTATATACTAGAAAGATCATCAAAACCGCTCCCAGAACATTCAAATGTAATATATGTATGCAATCTCTCTCCCTCGTTATCTGTAAATATGACTTTTCTAGAATTACGTTTACGACAGTAAGTTATGTTTGTTCCTCTCACTCCCATTATAAAGTCTGTTGTTATCTCCTTTTCACTTGTTATGTAAATAAGAACATTCTAGAATTAAGTCTATGATTACAACACTATTCTGTAAATATGTTTGGCTTTGTTGCACCCATTATGTAAATATGTGTTCTCTTTGAAACATTGTAGCATTTTCTAGAATAAGTAATTTTAGTATAAATAGAGCAACTTTGTACGTTTCAAGAGAATTAATAAAGTTGACGTTGATGTGGAAAAACGATCCACGATACCAAACTACTTTATCCAATACATCTGCGATTCTTGTTGAAAATAATCTCGTTGATAATAATCGTTGATAATTTTATCATTTAAATTTCAGTAATCAACAACAAGACGACATTCTTTCCCATTTTTCTTCGGTACTACTAGCAAAGGGGAATTGTAAGGGGTGACTGAATGTTCAATAATGTTTTCTTCCAAAAGTTTCTAAGTTTGGTTATTTCGTCTACCTGCATCGCGGTTGTCTGTAATTCTTTATGTGAACTGGTGTAGAATCTCTTACTCGTACTTCTTGTGTATAAAATTTGTTTACACTTAACTAATCTCCTTTTAAATGCAAAATATTTTTTGAAAATTTCTTCTATTTCAAGCGTTTGCAATAATTTTTGGAATCAGTCTAGTCTAGACTACAAACGAGTATATTTGTTGTTCACGTTTGTTCTATATATATTGTAATTGCCAAGTGGGTATAGTTTGTAATCCAAGCTCTTCAAAACAATATCTTTCTCCGTTGTACTAAAACATTTTAAAAATATTTAAACTGCTGTTCGTATTTATTTAAGACGATGCTGTTTTCATTAATTTGTAAACTTAATTGGTTCTGCTCTCGCTGATAGAATAATATTTGTGTTGGATATAGGTTTAGAGTTAACAGGCAGTGTAATTTCTAATTTATTTATATTAAATGTAATCGTAAATGTGGGGAATGAGAACATTTCTAAATTGGGCTCTTTGATCGTTTTTCAGTTGGAAGTATCCAGATCCCTCTGCAGAATTTTCCAAACAGCTCACGACTTCCGATCTTCGGGCAAGTATTCCCTGGCAATGCCATCAGACATTCGTTTGATGGTAGCTAAAGTGAGAAGGCGACTAATTGAGGATAAGTTAGGTTAGTTCAGTTTAGCAGTCTGAATAGACAGACTCAGACTTTATAGTACATTGTGATATAACGGAAACCATCCTCAGCACCTCAAGCAGATCCTAAGTCGGACAATATCTATATCATTCAGATCTTCCAGGTCCCTACAGAATTTTGACCCAGTGCTGATCCCCGACTGTTCGGCAGGGCGGAGTAATTGGAGAGAAGGTATTCTATTGACTTCTCTTCATCCCCACAGCTCCTGCAGAAGCCACGAGTCGCAACCCTCAATCTCACTGACTGTCTTCCAATCAGACAGTATCCTGTCATGGCGGATACTGGCAGTGAAACTTTGGGTCTTGATAGGGACAACAGTGTGTGTAGGTGCTTCAGATCGCACCTAACATTTGCAACTAGATATGCTCTATCTCGCAGTAAGAGCTTGCAATTGGCTAAAGGAATGCCCACGGACTCCAACTCGGCTGGAGTCTGTAAGGTTGTCCCTAGTCTTGCCAGCTCGTCTGCTCTGCAGTTCCCTAGTACGTCCCTGTGGCCCGCACCACCATGAGGTGAATGTTGAAATGCTGAGCCATCTCATTTATCTAAACTGTTTGAAAAGATCTTTCTCCAAATTTTGTACCCCCATATTGAAGCAAACCATGTAATGCCCATGCACCAGTTTGTGTTTCGTACGGGCCGTGGAACGATAGAACAAGTACACCGTATAGTAACCCAGATCAGAAAAACATTCGAAGATCGGAAATATCCCCCAAGTCTTTGATAAAGTGTGGCATGAAGGCCTTGTTCACAAAATAGTTTTTTTCCTACCGACAAATACCCACAAGCTGCTGGAGAGCTATGGAAAGGATCGATAGTTTGTAGCAAAATCTAAGGACCGTTTCAACTCAAAGAAAAGTTCCAGCAGGAGTTCCGCAGGGCAGTATACTAGGCCCTATACTATATTCCATCTACACTTCTGACATGCCTGTTCATTCCCTAATTCTTACCTCAACTTTCGCTGATGACACTGCGTTCATGAGCATTAGCATTTGCCCATTAATGGCTTCTAGACAACTGCAGTCTCGTATACACACATTAGAATCTTGGCTTGAAAAGTGGAAGATAAAAGTAAATGCCACTAAGAACGTACAGGTTACATTCTCTCTTAGACAGAACAATTGCCCAACCCTCACTATTCACCGTAGTACCATACCCGTTCATAACCATGTCAAATATTTGGGTATTCACCTTGATCGACGTCTCACCTGGAAAAATCACATTGACTCGAAAATCATACAATTGAAATAAAAAACGGCTCAACTCCACTGGCTTATTGGCTCCAAGTCTACTCTCAGTTTGGAAAATAAAATCACCATCTACAAAACGATATTGAAGCCAATATGGACATACGGCATCCAGTTGCGGGGAACGGCACCGGCTTCTAACATTAATAAGCTACAGAGAAGGCAATCAAGAATACTGCGGCAAATTTGTGGTGCCCCATGGTATATTAGGAATGGTAACATACACAAGGATTTAAACATTCCTTATATTTCCGAGGAAATAAGAAAATTAAGCAGGTCATATATATCGAAGTTGTCCTCCCACTCAAACCCACTCGCTCAAAACCTTCAACATTTTCCCGGTCATATACGGCTAAGAAGAAAGGACACGCTGGACTTGGTCCGGTGATACACAGTTCGGCTCACCAAAAATAAGATCCGGCAAAGGCAGGATACTTAAGTTTAAGATAGAATTAAGATTTGAATACTTATTGTAAATTTCAAAAGAAAGAATCAAAAAAAAAAAAATTAATGAAAAAAAAAAACAACTCTGCTTTGCATTGAGTGAGGCAGCATTCTCTGTCGACCAGTGTACGTCTGGTAATATGAGACGCTACAATGCAGTGTTTGAGTCAATGACAGAAGGTAACATGATTTCCACATAAATAGATTTAAGCTAGCCTAAGCAAATTCTGTAATACATTTTTAATAAGCAATATTCTTGAAGGGGAAGTTTAGAAATAAAATATTCAGTTAAAATTAACTCACCAAAGACCAAGCATGTCTTTTTATTAACTGGCGCCCAACAGGCTAAAATCCACGAAACTAAAGTTACAAAAACAGAAGGGCCGCGAAGGAAAAATACTTAACAAAAGGGCATCATGCAGAAAATCATCACTCATCTCTTATCAAACCAAAACTAAAAATTAAAGACCATCTTGTCACCAGAGCTACGACTTAGCCTGGGCCGCGAGGAACAAACTTTCAACAAAAAAGATACAGCAGAACATCCCTCACCATTCCACCTAAGACATCTTAAATAAACAAAAAATGTAAGTGTACTGCTCATTAAGTGATTAGAGTAAGAATAAAGTGAAAAACACAATTTATTTTAAATTTAAAACCTCACGTGGCATTGATATCATTTGTTTCAAGTTAATGAGTGTAGAGAGTTTAACAAGTGTGTTAGTTTAAACATTACCAAAAAAGTGAACGCAGAAGAAGTGTCAAAAATTGTAGAGTCTGCCTTGCGTGTAGCTGCGCAGGCACAAAAACTTGAATTTGATAAAAAAAATCGAAGAACTATCAAATCAATTAGCCTCTTTCGGAAAAACTGAGGTAAAAACATATGTGGAGGCCAAAATTTACCCTTCAATAAAGTGCGATGAACCACTAGATGTGATGAAATCTTTGCCTGATTTCGAAGGCAAGATTGAAAATTATGTCTCTTGGAGGCAAGCAGCTCATACTGCCTACACAGTGTTTGAAAAATATGATGGTAGCTCGAAGCACTATCAGGCTATCGCCATAATCCGTAATAAGATAAAGGGACTCGCGGACGCGGTCCTAGCCTCATTCAACACTGTGTTAAATTTTTCAGCTATTGTAGCGCGGCTAGATTTCACCTATGCCGACAGGCGCCCAATCTACCTGATTGAGCAAGAACTTGGTGTACTAAGACAAGGTGTTCAATTTTACGACGAGGTTGAAAGAAAACTTTCGTTGTTAACTAACAAAGCGCTAATGACATACGACAGTGTTTTAGCAACAACTATGAATGATAAATACAGACAAGATGCGCTTCGTGTCTTTGTATCAGGCTTAAAAAAGCCACTATGTGATGTACTATTTTCAGCTCGTGCATCGGATCTTTCAACAGCTCTCGCGCTGGCTCAGGAAGTAGAAGCAAACCATGAGCGGTATGTTTTCGCAACGACATTCGCCAGCAAAAGTGAGGAAAAAAAGCTTCGTAATGGGGGGGGGCTAAACCTAATCAGGAAAGGGCACCTTATTACACCAGCAATAATAACCAAGGAAATTCGTACAGACAAAAAAACCCATTTTTTGTTAGAAACGCAAAACCTAACTCACAAACTTTCGTTAGGACACAACCTGAACCGATGGACGTCGATCCGACATCCTCTAGATTTAGACAGCCTACAAATCAATATGGTAATGACAGAGCAGACTGGCCACAAGGACAGTTCAAAAGACAGGCGGTGTCTGATAGGAATACTGGTCCAAAAATGCAAAGAATTAACACCATTAGTCAGGAAGCTTCTCCACAGGAAGATGAGGAAGAGGAGTACTACGGTGATGCAGCTGAGACAGAAGCTCAAGACGTGAGCGATGAGATAGTTGAGGACACTGACTGTATTAATTTTTTATTTGAACATAAAGCAAACATGTTTTACACACCAGGGAAAGAAAATTTACTTGCTGATGCGTTATCGCATCAGCACATTCACATGGCGGAAAACAGCAATTGTTCCGATTTGGCTACGATTCATAGTGAAGAGTCGCTTACCTACACTATAGAAAGCACCGACAAGCCGGTAAACTGCTTTAGAAATCAAATAATTATAGAGGAGGCCGACTATTCTTCCACTAAAAACTTTATTCTTTTTGGAAGTAAGACCAGACATGTTGTGCACTTCTCCGATAGAAATGAACTGATACCGAAAATATATGATGCGGTGAACGCGGGCGTTGTTAACGCAATACATTGCGAACTTTCCATCTTAGCTCATATTCAAAATAGTCTGGTGAGGTACTTCCCAGCCACAAAATGTAGATATTGTAGTAAACTCGTGCTGGACGTCTCAAACAAAGGGGACCAAATGGAAATTGTAGCAACAGAACACAATCGGGCTCATAGGGCAGCACAAGAAAACGTTAAACAAATCGTGCTAGACTATTACTTTCCTAAGATGACAAAATTGGATAGTGAGGTGGTCGCAAATGCAAGATCTGTTCAAAAGCCAAATATAATCGACATCCGGAGAAATGTGTCATGGGGGACACTATCGTGCCTTCATACTCTGGTGAGGGTTTCCATATTGATATTTATTCTACAGACAAGAAATATTTTCTAACCTGTGTGGATAAATTTTCGAAATTTGCTGTTGTCCAACCAATACAATCCAGGACAATAACAGACGTAAGGGACCCTGTTCTTCGGTCGATGAATATTTTTCCAGAAGCAAAAATAGTTTTTTGTGACTACGAAAGGTCTTTGAACTCCGAAACTATTACAAATATTTTGAAAACCCGATTTAATGTGAAAATAATTAACTCCCCACCATTACACAGTACATCAAACGTCAGGTTGAAAGGTTTCATAGTACTCTCGCGGAAATGTTTAAAATTCGAGAGGAAGATCAATGATACTGTTGACCTTATTCTGCAGGCGACTATTGAATATAACCGAACAATTCACTCTGTGACCAACAAAAAACCGATAGATACTATTCATTGCGCTTCATCTGAATTCAGACAAAAAATAAAGGAGCGAATCAGTGTCGCGCAGGATAAAAGTTTAGAGTATTTCAATAAAAATCGGTGAAATAGAGTTTTCGAAGTTGGAGAAAAAGTATTTGTAAAAAACAATCGGAGATTAGGAAATAAACTAACACCACTTTTCGAAGAAGCTTTAATGGAAGCAAACATGGAAATAACCGTCCAAATTAAAGGGAGGGTAGTCCAGAAGGACAATTTAAGATAAATCATATTCATTACAAATACCCATTTCTTACCACCCAGGCTGACAGTGTTACTTCTCATATCCCTGACCATGACATCTTCGAGAATAGTAGACTATTCGCACTCCAATTACATCCCATTAATCGACGGCAACGCAGTACTTTGGAAGGAATATGGGTATCTCAGGCATACTATCGACCTTACTATCTTCTATGGAGTGGCAAATGAAACGGAGAAGTTGATAGAAATATTCCCCCAAACGCATGTTAAAAAAATTCTGGACTCTGACGCGCAGCACATAAGCACGCTGTTGACTACTCTCAAGGTTCACCACCGACATGCAAGAAGTATTAATTTTATAGGCACTGCTCTGAAAATTATTGCAGGTACGCCAGATGCAGACGATTTTCGGAATGTGGATTTTATTCAAAAACAACTCATAGATTCAAATAACAAACAGATAGAAATTAACACCAAAACACAGATTCAAATAGATAAATTGACTAATATGGTTAACACAATCTTAACGGAAACAAAAAAGGAACAAATAGACACTGTTAAACTTTTTGAAACCTTATTAGCAAAAAATAGAATGATTTTAATGGAACTACAAAATTTAATATTATCTGTGACTTTGGCAAATCCAACGATTTTAGACCACGATGATTTGAATGTTTTAATTAATAATGAGCAATACACAAATATTAGTATTCCTGATTTAATAAGTGTATCTAGTGTAAAGGTTATTTTAAGTGAAGAATTTCTGTATTTCATAATTAAGTATCCAAAACCCGAGAAGTTTGTAAAAAAATTAGCGTATTCCCTGTTCCTCGTTCTGGAAAGATTATTCAACTCTCTGATGCTAATGCTGTTGCTGATTGTGGAAAAATGACATATTCATTGAAAAACTGCCAACCCACTTTATCAGCCACATATTGCAGATATTTACAAAATACCACGTGTGCCCAACAGCTGGTTTCGGGTGTTACGGCAAAATGCAGTACTCAATACAATGATCTGGCCCAAGTGACAGAAGTTGAGGATGGAATTGTTATCATAAACGATGCGATCGTGGATGTGAGGGAAGATAACAACGATCAAAGATTTATAAATGGAACTTACCTAGTTCTCTTCAATTACAATGCAACCATTAAGGGGTCACTATACGTCAACGGAAATAGCGTACAGAAGAAAAAACCGGGAGTTCCCACGTTTCCTACAATCAATATCGTAGATCATAAAGAAACCTTAAGTCTACCTCTACTGCATGAGATGAATAAAAAGAACCTACACTACATTGGACAACTACAAAAGAAAACGGAGAAACGACCCTTGCTGGCTGGATGTGTGGTTTTCATTACCATCGTTTCACTTTATGTCATAGTAACGTTTATCAAACGCTGGACGAAAAGTCGCGAACAATTTAAGCTAAAATCTGCAATAGAGACTGTTCTAAAGAAGACCGAGGACGGCCTTCACTTAAGCGAAGGGGTAGTTAACACTGGGCTATCCGACACTAGCTGTCGTACAGTGTTACAGCAAATTCACCATAACACGACCAACTCTGCTTAGCATTGAGTGAGGCAGCATTCTCTGTCGACCAGTGTACGTCTGGTAATATGAGACGCTACAATGCAGTGTTTGAGTCAATGACAGAAGGTGGCATGATTTCCACATAAATAGAATTAAGCTAGTCTAAGCAAATTCTGTAATACATTTTTAATAAGCAATATTCTTGAAGGGGAAGTTTTGAAATAAAATATTCAGTTCAAATTAACTCACCAAAGACAAAGCTTGTCTTTTTATTAACTTATGTATATGGCGCCTCTGTGGCCTTTTTCGCCCTGTGCAGAATGTTGATTTTGAAATACAGCTTCTTGCCCTATAACTCACCAAGGTACTTTCCACAATCCGCGAAAGGAATTTCAGTACCTCCCAGGGAGATAGCATCCACAGGTGGAATCTTGTACTTCTTGGTGAACAGAACACAAGCCATGGGATCAGCGTATCAGCCACCAATCAGCCAAAGCTTCCAATCGCCCACGCTGTTTTGGGTTTGGTTACGATTTCCCTGGCAACAGTCGACGGGTGATTTAACGCGACAATTTCGTTTCGGGAATTACCACGAAAATGAGTATTCAAGAGCAACTCCATTGATTCTTCACTGGATGTTGTCCAATCTCCTTTTGTCTCCTAAGATAACCCACCGTGCACGGAGTGGAAGTCAGTACTTTCTTTAGCTTTGTCGCCTCGGCAGCGTCTTCAACTTTGAATTCACTCCAGGACTTCCTCTTAGCCTTCTTCAGTGTACTCTTATATTCCTTAATTTTCTTTTTTAGTTATTCCAGTCCAGTAAAGCTCTTGCGGTCTTAGCCCTGTTGGATAACTTCCTCCTCCCATTTCCAGAGATCTACGAGTTCCAACAACCATCATCGCGGTTGTTGCTTACCCCTGATCTTACCCTTGGAGCATGGCCAGCGGTTTTAGCCACTTCGACCAGCGTTTTCAGAGCAGATCTCCTTGTCATGTGCCATGTACGCCGAAGTCAGCCAATTTGGGAATCTTCCTGCTCAAGGCTAGCCACTGTCATATCTTCGCTACTTAAAGAAGGGATAAGGAAAGTGTTAAGACTACTCCTCACAAAAAGACAGGATCTGTGTGCATCTTCAGCTGTACTTAAGATTAACTTACAATCAGGAGTCCTTAATTCGCAGACCTTGCCGCCGTTCATCCAAGGTTTCTGAATAAGGACAATATCTACACCTCCTTGCATCAGGAGGTGTATCAGAGCCGCGGACGCAGCTTTAGAGTGGCGGAGGTTAATCTGATGAAACTGAAGTAGCATCAGATTTCTCCACCTCCGTCACATCTATATCCTCCTCTGAGTCTGCGAGCAGCTCCTCCTCACAAGTTTCCTCAACGCACCCGAGTGCACCAGAGAAGGACGGGACACTAGTCCCTTCCTGACATACATCTGGCACTTGCGAAAAGTTCTTTCCCTCTTCAGAGAGCGCATCAGTTTTATCCGAAGCGATATCAGTCGGTTGGCATTCCTTGTGACTATTGAAGACCTTCAGTTGGATATGGCTGAATCCATAAGACAATAGGTCCTTGGATTCGACAAGAAACGGGAGGGACTCGGCATTTAGAATAAATATCGCATGCCTGCAAGCCCCATCGGCCTCATCCAATCGATCAACATTCCAGCTGTGATTTTGAAGGTTGGGATTACACTCCCTGAAACTACAAATGACAGATAACGTATCCTTAGGGATCGTCGGGATCCATGCATGTGCTGCCCTGGGTCGGGATGTCCGCTTTGTTGACGACATCCAGATCCGCTTCTGGTCGCACCTCGACCACCATCTTCAGAGCTGCTCGATAGCACTCAATAGAGCGCTAGTCTCCGAAGGCTATGAGCTTAACTCGGCCCTGGAACCAGCCTGCATCGCTACAGACAGGAGTTTTTTTAATGTTAGTTTTATTATTGAATCTGTCTTTTCGGCATTCACAATAAGTATTCAAATCTTAAACTAAAGATATTAATGTCGGTACTGCCACTGCAATACTCAGCTTTTAGTTCGAAAGACACTCATATAGCCAAATCTAGAGTTTGCAATCTTATGACCCTCAAACAAAAGCAGGTCTCTCGCATATGGATTGGGATGATCAGTAATTTTATCAATGTAGTTTATGCATGATTTTCTTATCTCTTCTCGGATGGTGGGAACGTTGAGGTCTTTGTGTATGTTATTATTTTTTATACACCAAGGAGCGCACGTGATCATTCTTAAAACTTTTGACTGTCTTCTTTGTAACTTTTCAATATTCGATGCAGAAGCGGACCCCCACAGTTGGATCCCATACGACCATATTGGTTTCAAAACTGCTTTATATAAAATTACTTTCAGTTCTAACTCTAACGAGGAGTGTGGCCCAATGAGCCAGTTAAGCTGAGTGGTTTTAATTTTCAACTGGGTGACTTTAGCTGCAATATGGTGAACCCACGTGAGACGTCGGTCAAGATGAATTCCCAAGTACCTTACTTGGCTCTGCTCTGGAATTGTTGTTCCATTCATGGTGGACAGTTTTTCTGTCTTAGCGTAAAGGTTCATTGAACGCTCTTTGCAACATTAACATTTATTTTCCACTTTTTTTTTCTTTTTTTTCTGTGCAGACAGACGTGCTTGTGCATCGGCTCTAGAAAAATAATTATAAAAAAGGTTAAATATACTCTTAGCCCAAAAATATTCAGTCAGAAGACGCTAAATCAAAATTCCCCAGTGCAGTGATAATAACATTCAATTTATAATATTACAGTCACAACAAATTTGGAAAAAAATGTAGTTTACATTTGGCATATCTTAAGGCGAAAAGTGCCTATATGAATATCTCACACTCAGAGAGACGTTTGAGTCTTAACGGCAGAAATGCCTATCTCTCAATAAATGCAAACGAGTGTCAGAAAGGTGCATCCCAAAACAAAAAAGATGACAGTACTTTCCTAACCGCGAAAAATAGTGTCAATATGAATTCCCCCTCAGCTCACATCTCTCCAAACAATGATGACAGTTTGGCAAGTGGACAAAATATGTTGCCGTCTAAAAGTATGCCCGTAAGTACTTCGTATTCCCATGTTCCACAAACAATCAGTTCGCCCCAAGTTAAAATTCGGCCTAAAAGTATACCCGATATTTCACCTACCATTCGTGCAAACGGTGGCAACTCTCGCGAATGCTGCTCAACCGGCAATATCGACCTCGAAGGGCGCTATACCGAAGCGAAAACCTCAAAATGAAACGGTTCAAACTGGGATAGACGTTTACTTTCCCATTCTGAAAAGAAAATTGAGCCCAAAGTCTAGCCAAAAACTTCCAAACTCGAAGTGTTCCAGAAGCATCCCTCCCTCACAGGTTGACCCAAGAAGTCAAAATTACTGCGCAATTTTGGCCACAGAAGAAGAAAATTTGCAATCACAACCTAAGAAAGCACAAAAACCTCCCCCAATATTCCTAAGGGAAGCTATCTCTAACAATCTGGTAAGCAGATTATCTCATTTAGTTGGTAAAGACGGTTTCCATGTAGTGTCCCTGTGCAAGGGGAAGGTTCTGGAGACAAAAGTTCAAACATATACAGAAGAAAAATATCGTGAAGTTTCCAAGTTTTTGACCAGGAACGTATGAATTAGTATACTTACCAACTCAAAAGCTCTAAGGGACTAATAGTTGTAATCAAGGCATTGAAAGCAACGTTCTCATACGGGAAATAAAGGAGGCTGTTGAAAATGAGGGTTACGAAGTGAAATCCATTCACAATATACCCAACAAGTTCAAGGCTCCTCAGCCCATGTTTAAGGTGGAAATAGCGTTTGACTATGCCCACATGAAAGGAAAAAATGAACCCCACCCAATTAACAATCTCAGATATCTTCTTCATCGCAGAGTATCAGTGAAGGAACCGTTAACGCGCAAAGACCCTCCCCAATGCTTAAACTGTCAGGAGTTGGGCATACTAAAGCTTACTGCAAATTACCATCCGTATGTGTGATATGCGGAAGTATTCATAAAACTGCAGACTGCAAGTTACCAAAAACAGATCCCAGTCTGAAGAAATTATAGAGGTTGCCCCGTGTACATAGATCAAAGGAGGAAGCTCTCTCAAAGAAGGCAGGAAACTCCTCAGTTTCAAGTGCCAGAGTATGAGTGTATCCCAAATCCCGTTCCATCAGTCCCAAATGTCAATTCAGCAAAGACGACTCAAATGCGGTATGCACAATCTCCGAAAAATCAGGTTCCTCAAGCTCCACCGCAGAAAAACAATATTGAAACCTCAATCGAATCCCTCATAAAAACTATGAATAATTTCATGGCAAATATGCAGGGGATTATGCAAGAAATGTTACGAAACCAGAACACGCTCATTCAAGTTTTATTAACCAGAAAATGGACTCTATAAGAATTTGTTACTGTGTTGTAAATTCTGTGTTGTCAGAAATGTAGCGGGTGCTCCCGTGTAAGGACGCGTATCACCTCTGAGATGATACACGCTGGCTAATTTTATTTTTAGGCGCGGGCTCGCACACTTAGTCTAACGCTCAAAAGCGGTTATGGTGATGGGGTATCTAAAGAGAAGTTGTAAGAGGGACTCTTACCATCCAACTCAAAACCTCGAGGCTTTTTTCTACAATCTTTGTTCACTCTTGGTGAACACCCTTTATTTATATCATTAATTCTTTCTTATTATAATTTGTTCTGCCGCTATCGACTGAGAGCCAACCCAAATACTGCTCAGAAATAAGAGTCAGCAAAAACAGCCACATATTTCCGCATAGGAAAAAAATGTAACGTCAGTGCAAAACCCATTGACAAACAATCGTCAATTCTTTGTTTATTAATGTGTCAATGCTCCCGTAACAAATTCCGCATAGGGAAGAATGCACCGTAAACATTGACCTACATTAATTACTTCAGTTTTGACACACTTTTGTCATTTCTTTGTTTATTAATGTGCCAATGTTCCCGTAAGACATTCCGCATATGGAAAAATGCACCGTAAACATTGGCCTACATTAATTACTTCAATTTTTGGGACGCCGCAACAGCAGGGTAATTTGCTGCGATATCAAATTGATTCCCATTCTCAAGTGACAGAACCTTACAGCTACGCCCTACACTAATAGTGTCAATAGTATTACTTTGACTTTGGCTCGCTTTAATTCACACAGTTTAAGTGTGTATTAAAACTTACTAAAAAAGCTCCAAAGTGTCCTACAATTGCTCGAAGAAAAAGCTCGAAAATGTCAATGCCAACATTTTGAACATATTTCACAAGTAATCATAGATTAAAACTTTTGGAAAATATCACATAAAATGATATTGATATGATTGGTGAGATGTCGAAAACTTTGTAGTAGATGATATGTAAAAATTTCCATTTTTGAAAAAATTCAGATATGTTTTCACTGGTGTAAAACTAAAACTAGAGACTAGTAGAATCGTTTGGAATGACATAAATTTTAAATATTTCTATAATTTGATTTAAGATCCCATTGATTGTTGTCCTCTGTACATATGAAATTTATGCAGACTATTTAGTTAAGCGATCACTCTCGAATCTCTTTGTTTATACGGATGATATTACTAATATGTTAGTAGTGTGAATGCTTGCTGATCTCGTTACCCCATCGGATATGATGCCAATTGTAAAATACGTTCTGTTTTTAGTTATATATGTGCTCAGGCATCCGTGTACTATGGAGCATAGGGATTCTTTGTATAGGGTTTTGTTTTGTTTGTTATAATTAAGAACTTCCAACGTTTGCTCCGATACGTTGTAGATCATAAATTGAGCTTCAGGCAATAGATACAATTACTGACATAATCAATTCAGATTTTCTTTCTCTCCGTTAATACAAATTAAATTCCTTCCATATTTTTTTCTTCGGACTCAACCTCTGAAGAAGCTAGTAGAAAAGTTCAGTTTGATATTCTTATCAGTCCTGGACAATGTCGGCAGAGGAGTTGGTTAAAAGTACACAGGCACTGCTGCCTACCTTCGGGGGGAACAATCCCCGACCCTCCAAACGGACGTTTACAAATTTGTAGACGGCTGTGAGTTGGCTGCCAGATGGGTGCCAAGCGAGAGGATGGCCGATTTCATCGACTTCCTGAAACATCGATTGTACGGAGACGCCTACCAACTGGCGAGACTCCGAACGTTTGTATCAGTAGATGAATTATTATCACTGATAAAGGCAACGTACCTAAAGACACGATCGTTGGATTCCGTTCTTAGGGAAATTTACGAAGCGAATCAGCGAGCTGACGAAGACATTCGTCAGTTTTCCAGACGACTTCAGACACTGTCCTGCACGGTGAAGATGATTCTGGCGGAATCATATAAAGGTAGGGCAGATGATATAATAGTGATGGAATTGTAGAAGAAGCTGAAGGCATCCTTCACTTCGGGCCTTCGGGACCCGATGGTGCGGCTTAGGTTGTTGGCAAGCACAACCACCCGATTAGATGATTTGCTGGAAGAAGCATTAACAGCAAAGGCAACACTGTGGAGGGGTGATGAACCACCAACCGATAGAATCGGATTTCATGAGGCTCATCAGGGTGACGTAAGAGAGGTGGACTCTATGTAAGGATTGGTGGCAACGGTAGAGCGTCTGCTGAGGAAGGTAGAGGGTGAGCCTCGGGTTATGGAACATCTGCAAGACGATGTGAAAATCAGTGGAGGCCGGCCACCGTGTTCGTTCTGCCATAAGCCGGGGCATACTAAGGACGTATGCTGGATAAGGAAAAATACTCCTTATTGTGAACGTTGCCAAGCATACGGCCATGAGCCAGGTAAAAATTGCGCGGCATAGAAGACAGATAGTAGGGGAAATCACCGCCAAGTGGTTAAGTGTTTCCACTATGGTAAGTTAGGCCACATAAGGTCTGAATGCTGGCAATGGCAGAGATCAAGTAGTTCAGGAAATGGGGTGCGGAAATTAGGCACTGGTGATTATATAGAGGTAACAGGAGCGACCACGAGTCGTTTGCCTGTGGTGCGGAAATGAAGCACTGGTGATTGTAAGAAGTTAGCAGGAGCGCCAGAGATGGAAAAAAGTTGAGAGGGGCGACTACGAGCCGTTTGCCTGGGGTGCGAGAATTAAGCACCAGAGATGGGAAAAAGTTGACAGGGGCGACTACGAGTCGTTTGCCTGGGGTGCGAGAATTAAGCACCAGAGATGGAAAAAGGTTGAAAGGGGCGACCACGAGTCGTTTGCCTGGGGTGCGAGTATTAAGCACCAGAGACAGAAAAAAGTTGACAGGGGCGACTACGAGTCGTTTGCCTGGGGTGCAAAAGGTAAGCACCAGAGAATGCATAGATCAAACGGTGTCGGCGTCGAATCGGGCACTTGAAGCAAAGAGAGTAGGTGCCGGGGAAGTTCTATCCAACTATGACTCACATGTTTCGGACTCCGTTTTTATTAGACTACCATGCAGGGAAGCCAAAACGGGAAGTATCCTCTTGCTAGTCGATAGTGGAGCTGACACCAGCTTGGTGAAGCGCAGTTGCATATCAGGTGACGTCCAGATTGATAGTTTACTGAAAAAAGATCTGCGGGGAGCTTTCGGGGGAACTTCTCGAACGAGCGGAGAAGTGAACATCAGGCACGAAGACATGGAACACCTGGTATTTACAATGCACGTTATGGAGCAAGAGGATAATGTACCGGCAGATGGAGTTTTAGGAAGAGATAATTTGTGGGGTAGATCAATTGTCGATTCCAGAGACTTGACTCTGAGGTTGTTCTCGGATGAGGGGGAGAGGAGTTTTCCCTTGATTTCATTGCGAGAAGGGTTACGGCAGGGAACATTCTGTGTAGAAGGACAAACACGGGTAGCAAAGGCAAGGGCCGTAACCGTGACCCGGATAAGATTGGGGGTCAAAAGCTCCTCGGTGGTGGTGGAGGAGCAAGAAATTTCGCGTGGGGTTTATTTGGCGGCGGCCTTAGTTGAAGTAAAGGGGGGTATGATTCACGTTCCCATGCTGAATTCAAGGGAAACAGATTTTGAAATACCTCCATCATTTAAACCACGCTTCAGTAATTATACGAATTTCAAAACACCACCGCAAAATGCAATCGGCTTAGTGCAGCAATTAGACTTTCGGGAAAGGATGGAGCGAATACTCAAAGTCATTCAAAAAGACTCCGACTTGAACCCCGAGGAGGTGGCATCAATCGAACGAATTTGTGCCGCCTATCACGACGTGTTTTGGTTGGAAGGGACAAGTTGTTCTACACAAAAGCGATCAGGCATTCGATACCCGTAAGGCCGGAACAGACCCCCGTTGATGGCATAATATCCCCTAGCGTATAGCCCTAGAATTCGCCATTGCTGTTGGTACCAAAGAAAGCATCGGCGGATGGGAAGAAAAGCTGGAGGCTTGTGGTAGATTTCCGCAAAGTTAACGAAGTCACCATAAAGCAAGTTTTCCCGATTCCAAGGATCGATGAAATCTTGGATCAGCTAGGGAATAGTAGATACTTCTCCACCCTAGACTTAGCTAGCAGTTACCACCAAGTGGAAGTGGAGAAAGGAGAAAAAACGGCATTCAGTACGGCTTTAGGGCATTTTGAGTTTAGCAGAATGCCTTTTGGCCTAACTGGAGCTCCCGCCACTTTCTAAAGACTAATTAACTATGTTTTCACAGGTCTACAAGGAATTGAGTGTTTTGTTTACTTGGATGACATTGTGGTGTATGGTGGAAACCTGGAGGAACATGAGAGGAGATTATGCAAGGTGCTCCAACTGCTAAGGAAAAACAACTAAAAAATACGGACGGACAAATGCAATTTTTTAAGAAAAGAGGTTGTGTATTTGGGGCACAAATGCTCGGAAGAGGGAGCTCTTCCAAATCCGGAAAGGGTGGAGTGCGTGGAAAAATATCCCCCTCCCAAAAATCGGAAGAAGTTGAAGTCTTTCCTGGGATTAGTGAACTACTACAGGAAGTTCATTCCGGGGACGGCGGAAATTGCCTTGCCGATAAATAAGTCACTCCGAAAGGACAATCCTTTAAAATGGACAGAAGAGTGTCAAGAAACATTTGACAGATTGAAGGCGGCAATAATATCTCCTCCGGTTCTGGCTTATGCCGATTTTTCGTTGTGCGATACCGAAACGCGATATTCAACTATTGAGAGAGAGTTCTTGGCAGTTGTATGGGCGGTGACAAATTTCCGACCATATCTCCTGGGTAGGCGTTTCAAAGTCTTTACGGACCATCAACCTCTAAGGGGAATAGCCAACCCGTTTGGCCAGATTTCGGCACAAGTTATCTGAATATGACTTCGAGATAATATATAAGCCTGGCAAAAAGAATCAGAATGCGGACGCTCTGAGCCAAATACCTCCCATGGTGGGATGTGGGTTCAGCGACTAACGGAAGGGAAGAACCCAAGGAACAGAATCGTTCTGAGTTTGAGGACAGAGAATGTTCTGGGAACCGTGACTTAGGGGAAAAGGCACCGGCAGATTATGTTTTGATAGATGATCCACGAGAAATTCAACAGGCACTAAAAGACTTCCACGACAGTCCATTAGGGGGTCATCAGGGTTTCAGGAAAACACTTGCGAAACTAAGGAAACAGTTTCGATGGGCCGGTATGTGCAGGGACTTGAGGCGCTACTTTGCCAGATGTGCAGAGTGCCAGCGCAATAAAAGTACCCTGAAAACGGTAATGCCGATGGAAGTTACTGATACGCCCAGTCGGCCATTCAAAAAGGCCTACATGGATATGGTGGGTCCTCTTCCTGAAACCACGCAGGGGAATAAACTCATACTGACTTACCCAGATGACTTCTCCAAATTCATGGTATGTGCTGCGATGCACGATGGGGAGGCAAGTACTGTGACCCAGATATTCTTCAGAGATATTGTGGCCAAGTACGGGGCACCACAACTACTAGTGACAGATAACGGGACAAATTTTATGTCTCGGGTGTTGAGTGATACCTGCAAAATGTTGGGGATGAAAAAACTGAACATCACGCCCTATCACCCTCAAACAAATGAATCATTCGAGAGAAGCCATCGCCCCCTGGCGGAGCACCTTCGAGCCTTCGCGGACGAAGATGGAAGTAACTGGGACCAATGGCTAGCACCAGCTATGCATGTGCACAACAATACCGTGCACTCGACAACAGGTCCGCCACCCTTCAAAACGTTGTATGGTTTTGATATAGACCTGCCCACTAACTTAAGGCGAAAGTGTGCTCCACTATATAACCCCGATGATCCAAGCAAGGTGTTAAAGCTGCAACTGCAGCGGTGTCATGAATTGGTCAGAAAAAACCTCGAGAAATCGAAGTTGTTGGCGAAAAAGATTTATGACGGACAAAGTAGGCCAGTGCCACTGATCCCTGGGGACAAGGTTATGCTCAGGAAGCACGGTAGGAAGAATAAACTTTCACCTATTTGGGTTGGACCGTACGAAGTGGTCAGGGTAGAAAGTCCGGGCACTACTATAATAAGAGTGAAAGGGAAAAACCGGAAGTGGCATAATAACCACTTGCGGTTGTATCGTGGGGAATGACTCGTCTTTCGTCTTTCAGAAATAAAGTAAACAGGGGTAGTGCGGTATGGGGTATGTATTTTTCTTTTTATTATTAAACGGCAAAGGGACCTGTTTAGATTAAAACGTGGACAAGAGAATATGAGGAGCGTTGGGTACACGGCGGGAGGTACCTTGCCAATTTTCTTTATTGCAGGAATTGTTTGATGCGGAATATGGGCTCGTAGAAAGAGGAAGATGCCCTCTGTTTAAGAAGAAGCGGCGATTTGGGGGGAATGGATCAGCTCCCTCGGTCGTAGAATGCCACAAGCCGAGAATACCTGTCGTTAAGATTGACACGTAGTGTGCAATATCCAAAGGGCTGATGAAAAATTATGACCCCCAAACCAGAAAAATTTGTTCCGGAGAGTTTAATGGCTCAGGGTCCTCAGTGATGGAGTCTATGATGGGGCCAATTAGAGCTCCGATTTAATCGAGCCTTAAAAGTAAAAAAAAAGTTCTAAAAAAAGGGGAAAAAACCAATAAACACATTTTTGAAAAGAGAGTAAATGAAAAAAAAAAATAACAACAAAGGACTCTAATAAACAAAAAATAAGGAATTGCATAAACCCCAAAGAGAAAAAAAAGAAAAAGGAAGAAAGAAAGAAAAAGACGTTCTAAAAAAAGGGGAATGAAAAAAAATAAGGACATTGTTGGAAAGAGCATTTTAATGTGAAAAAGAAAAAACTAAGAAAACGAAAATATTATTATGGGGTATACATATATAAAATTGTTAATGTGAAAAAGAAAAACCCAAGAAAGAAAAAATGATATAATTAAGGGGAGTATATATAAAAAAAAATAATAATAATTTTTTACATACACATATACATATATTTTTACATTTTTATTTTTGGGATTCATTTGTGGACTCGTCATTTCGCTAAGGAAACATATCTATATTATTCGGAACAAAATTAATTTTAATTTTTTTATTTAAATAATTTTAAAGGTTTTATCCAAAGTTGTACTTATAGTTATTGTCCTATATACCTCGATAGATATTTTTGTAAATCTTAATTACCTACCTCTAATTGTTACTAATTACTCCTTCTGCATAATTGCACATTACCAGTCACATAATGCTACACATGAGAACTACAGTCTATAAGATGATGATGATGAAGATGAAGTTGCATCATATAAATATTAAGAATAGTATCTACTCATTTGTAGATTCGGCAAAAGTGTATTTTTTTAAGTTCATGATTATGTTTTTATTCTATTCAATTTGTTGCTATTGTAGTAAATAAATATAAGAATTTGGTATGGATAAGAATTATGTAATAAGTATGTAGTGTACCTTAGTAAATACAGTAAGACCCTAGTTAAGTATGTTGTTAAAGAGATAGGAAGTTACAACATTCCCATCCCATGCTAAATATCATCATTCCGAAAATGGAGAGATAGTTCAGTACATCCGTGGAACAGCCGGATGGTGGTTGGCCAGCTAATGGAGCGATCGGTGGACAGACGATGACGAGGAGGGAAGGAAGCTTATATCGCGTGCCATTTGGAGTGGCTGTGATTGTTTGTCGATTGTGTTTGAGAAAAAGTTAATTCTTCGAAATTTTAATCACCCAGTAAAAATTAGTCGTTGTTGTGTCATCAAATCAGGTGTAGTGAGAACTAATTGGGTTTGTGTTTAATTGTGAGTGTATGTGAGCAAGGGGGGGGTCAGTGTGCCTACGTGGCAGAGGTGGCCTGTTTTTTTAAGTCGCGGGGCTCGCGACGATATAGTCATTGCCCAAACGGCAACTAGTTCTATCTTCTACTAACCTTCTCCCTCAAGCCCCTGAAAACATTAAGCCTCTCAATTGTGGTTCCTCTGTCTCAGTGACCATCCGCGTCTGAGACCATCTGTGTCTGTGGCGCATCTGTGTCCGATACCATCTGTCTGTGGCGCATCTGTGTCCGAGACCATTTGTGTTGCATATATCGCAACTAGCTTCATTTATATCATTATACAATTAATTTTTTCTTATTATGATTTGTTCTGCTGCTACCGACTGAGAGCCAACCCAAATACTGCTCAGAAATAAGAGTCAGCAAAAACAGCCACATATTTCCGCATAGGAACAAATGCAACGTTAGTGCAAACCCATTGACAAACATTCGTCATTTCCTTGGTTATTAATGTGTCAATGCTCCCGTAACAAATTCCGCATAGGGAAAAATACACCGTAAACATTGACCTACATTAATTACTTCAATTTGACACACGTTCGTCATTTCTTTGCTTATTAATGTGCCAATGCCCCCGTAAGACATTCCGCATATGGAAAAATGCACCGTTAATATTGGCCTACGTTAAGTACTTCAGTTTTTGGGATGTCGCAACAACAGGTTAATTCGCTGCGATATCAAATTGATTCCCATTCTCAAGTGACAGAACCTTACAGCCACGCCCTACACTAATGGTGTCAATAGTATGACACCTTACAAACTATTTGTCACAACAACTGGAATGCCAACGAACTCACCCAGCATAAGAATGAAGTAGAGTATTTCTTGATATCCCGAGATATTGACATTCGCTTAGTCTCTTCCGAATAAACGGATACTAAACCTACGATACAAAACACAATACACTTTCCTCTGCGCGAATATAAAACTGATCACATACAAGCCACTTCGGTTGCACTAACTGGATTAAACATAATAGTTTCTTCCACATACTGCCCTCCCAAATATGTTATAAGCGAAGACCAGTTTTCACACTTTTTCTCTACTCTTAGTGACAAGTTTATAGCAGCCGGAGACTACAATGCTAAACATACCTTCTGGGGGTCTAGACTCGTCAACCCCAGAGGCAGGCAATTGCTGAATGCTATATCGAGTTCAGGCCTAAAAGTTTTGTCTGGACGTGAACCAACATACTGGCCCACGGATCTCAATAAAACCCCCGATCTCATAGATTTTGCAGTTATGAAGAGCATAACAAGAGAACACATCATCGTTACTCCTTCCCTCGACCTCTCATCAGACCACTCCCCCACAATTCTCACAGTATTTAACATTCCCTTGAACCCAGAAATCTCTTACTATTTTCCAAACAGGCATACAAATTGGTTGAGATACAAGAAGTACATAAGCTCTCATCTATTGCAAAATATTTCTCTCAAAACACCAGATGAAATTCAGTCTGCCATCAACGTCCTCACTACCACAATGACAACTGCAGCAAACTTGGCAACTCCGCACAAGGTCTATGCTAAAACAAAAAATGACTACTCATGTCATATTGAATCTCTAATCGAAGAGAAAAGGATAGCAAGAAGACGATGGCAAAATCACAGATCTCCCTACCTCAAAGCTCGTCTCGACCAGTACAAGTCAAAACTGAGGTCAACTCTGGATGAAAAAAAAGAAATCTCCGAAGCCCGCTACTTATCTCGTCTAGGAGCCACATAAAATACTGACCACAGCCTGTACAAGGCCACAAGGCAACTAGAGCTTCCTATAACACAGGAGTCCCCAATACGGATGAAAGATGGAGGATGGGCAAGGAACAGTGATGAAAAAGTGAAAGAATTTGCTGATCATCTGGAAGAAGTATTTACTCCTAACTGTAAAATTTCTCGTGTGAATCCAACGATCATTAGTCCAATGGTCACAAATCCAATGAAAATAAGTCTATCTCTCTTAAAGAAAAATGTTCTCTCGTTGAAAATGAATAAATCTCCTGGACACGATAAAATAACAGCAAAAATGATTTCAGAACTCCCCCACAATATCCTCAAATTAGTTTTATTTATATTTAATGCTATACTTCGAATTGGATACTTTTCTCGATCATGGAAGCTGTCTGAAATAATAATGGTCCCAAAACCTGGAAAGGAACTGTCACAAATTACATCCTATCGACACATAAGTTTACTCTCTATTTTATCTAAATTGTTTGAAGATCTTTCTCCAAATGTTGTACCCCCATATAGAAGCAAACCATGTAATACCCATGCACCAATTTGGGTTTCGCAAGGGTCATGGAACGATAGAACAAGTACACCGTATAGTAACCCAGATCAGAAAAACATTCAAAGATCGGAAATATTGCTCAGCTCTCTTTATAGACATCTCACAAGCCTTTGATAAAATGTGGCATGAAGGCCTTATTCTCAAAATAGTCTCCCACAAGTTCCTGGAGAGCTATCTGAAGGATCGGTCTTTTGTAGTAAAATCGAAAGACTCTGTTTCAACTCAAAGAAAAGTTTCAGCAGGAGTTCCGCAGGGCAGTATACTAGGCCCTGTACTATATACCATCTACACCTCTGCCTGTTCATTCCCTAATTCAAACCTCAACTTTCGCTGATGACACTGCATTCATGAGCACTAGCACTTGTCCATTAATGGCTTCTAGACAACTGCAGTCTCATGTACACACATTAGAATCTTGGCTCGATTTGTGGAAGATAAAAGTAAAAGCCACTAAGAGTGTACAGGTTACATTCTCTCTTAGACAGAACAATTGCCCAGCCCTCACTATTCACGGTAGTACCATAACCGTTCATAACGCTTATGTGAAATATTTGGGTATTTACCTTGACCGACGTCTCACCTGGAAAAATCGCATTGACTCAAAAATCATACAATTGAAATTAAAAATGGCTGAATTCCACTGACTTAGTGGCTCCCAGTCTACTCTCAGTTTGAAAAATAAAATCACCATCTACAAAACCATATTGAAGCCAATTGTGGGGAACGGCATCGGCTTTTAACATAAATATGCTACAGAGAAGACAATCAAGAATACTGCGCCAAATTTTAGGTGCCCCATGGTATACAGGGTTGCCCATATTCGACGGACCCATCTGGCAACGCCATAACTTTTGACAAAGATGTCAGATCACTTAATGACATACCGTGTTTGAAGCGTCAGTCCAAGCAGATTTTTACCATGGAACAATACACGCCACGCGAGCGCTCTGAAATAGTTGAAATTTACATTCAACAGAAGAAGTCAATTGTGAAAACTCAACGTGCTTTTAAAATATTAAAAAATGTGAGAAGTGCGCCTTCTAAGAACACCATTAAGCGTTTATACGAAAAATTTTCGACTGGTGAGGCTCTTTCTAATCCGAAGAGGCCAAATAAAAGTCGACCAAGGCAATCGGCCGAGAATATCGCTGCCGTACGAGCCAGTGTTGAGAGGTCCCCAAGAACATCCCAAAAACGCCGTTCTCAGCAGTTGGGCATGGCTCGGTCCACTTTACAACGGATTATTCGCGTTGATTTGCATTTGTTCCCGTACAAAATTCAGTTGACGCAAAGATTGTTGCCTGCGGACAAGCCTCGTCGATTGGAATGGGCCCAACGAGTCTTCGAAATGGCCGATGATGACGAGCAATTTTGGAACAAAATTATCATGTCCGATGAAGCCCATTTCACATTGAATGGGGCCGTAAATAAGCAAAATTGCCGTATTTACGCCACTGAAAATCCTCAGGAGATTCAAGAATTGCCTCTTCATGACGAAAAAGTCACAGTTTGGTGCGGCGTTAGTGCGAAAACGGTCATTGGGCCGTTTTTCTTCCAAAACGAAAATGGCCATGCTGTTACCATCAACCAGGAGCGTTATCGCGACATGATGACCAATTTTGTGATGCCAATTATTCGTCGAAAGCCTATGAGGCAGTTCTGGTTTCAACAAGACGGCGCTCCACCGCACACAAGTCGCATAACAATCGATTTTCTGAAGAATTTGTTTCCGGGCCGTTTGATGTCGAAAAGTGGTGATTTGGACTGGCCACCGCGTTCGCCCGATTTGACGCCCGCTGACTTCTTCTTGTGGGGACATTTGAAGTCAAAGGTTTACGTTAATAAGCCAAGAACCGTAGAAGAGCTCAAGGACAACATTCGTGAAGAAATAGCCGCTATTCCGGCCGAAATGTTGGCGAAAACGATGGAAAATGCTGCAAAAAGGGCACAATACGCCATCAACGCCAGAGGCGGCCATTTGAGAGATATCATATTCAAAAATTGATGTAAACAAATCTACTTGGAACAAATTAAATGAATAAGATTGCCAACCGCCAAATTTTTATTTTTTTCTTTGATTTTTTTTTTTAAAACATGGGTCCGTCGAATATGGGCAACCCTGTATTAGGAATGATAACATACACAAAGATTTAAACATTCCTTATATTTCCGAGGAAACAAGAAAATTAAGCAAGTCACATATATCGAAGTTGTCCTCCCACTCAAACCCACTCGCTCAATACCTTCAACATTTTCCCGGTCATATACGACTAAGAACAAAGGACACGCTAGACATGGTCCGGTGATAAAAAGTTCGGCTCGCCGAAAACAAGATCCGGCAATGGCAGGATACTTTAGTTTAAGATAGGATTAAGATTTGAATACTTATTGTAAGAGTTTCGAAAGAAAGATCCAATAAAGAAAATGAATGAAAAAAAAAAAAAACAAAAAAAAAAAAAAA
>JAHXMU010000194.1:4393310-4439547 GCA_019455685.1 Philornis downsi | reverse complement strand
GAAATGGTCCGAGTATACTCCCCTGTGGGACACCAGCTGAAAATCGTGTCATTGAGGAGTAAGTACTTTTTGATCTCACTACAAAAGACCTATTTTCTTAATATGACTTGAGCAATTTGTGTACTTTAGTGGGAAGTAGTGTTGAAATTTTATATAATAGTCCATTGTGCCAAACTTTGTCGAACGCTTGCGATATGTCGATGAATAAAGCAGAGCAGTATTGCTTACTTTCAAACGTTGCTCGAATTGAGTTTGTGATTCTATGAACTTGTTCGGTGGTGCTGTGTTGTTTTCTAAACCCAAATTGGTGGTTTGGAATTAGGTTGATTGAGTCAATAAATACCTCTAACGACCGCAAAATCAATCTTTCAAATACTTTTGACGGGCAATAAGCTGATCGGACGATACGATGATACCTGCGTAACATCTTTATCGGGCTTGGGGATCATAACTATTTCAGATTTCTTCCATGATGATGGGAAGTAACAAATCCTAAGCATAAAATTAAAAACAAACATAATAGTTCTCAGTGGCGAATTTGGAAGGTTGATTAGCATAGTGTTGGTGATTTTGTCACAACCGGGAACCTTTGTTGGGTTCAGATCACTGATAAATGCTCTCAGCGCAGGTAAACGAATTTTTATTGGGCCTAAAACGAGTTTATGGACAACAGTTGGCGTTATACTAGAGTCGGTTTGGTTTGGTACGAAAACTTTTTCCAAGTGGCTAGCAAACTCTTCAACTTTTTCGCTGGAGTTTTTTGCCCATTCTCCATTTTGTAAGCGAATAGGAGCTTCATAAATAGTGGGGCATTTGGTTTTTCGGGCAGCCTTCCACAAGCTGTAGTCTGTCTTCTCGGTGGCATCTAAGTTCTGTAAAAAGTTACTCAGACTTAACTCCTTTTCTTTTTTTCGAAAAGTGGGTTTCAGAAACAAGCAAAACATCTATTTGATTTGCGTACAGAAATTGTTGAACTTCGTTTTTGTGTTGGCTTAAACCGTTAGCATTCCAGAAACATATTTGCAACTGGTCCATTTTTTATTATTTAGTAATATTTGCATAACCATGCTTTGATTTTGCAACATTTGTTGCAACATACTCTGCATATTAGCCATGAATCGGTCCATAGTTTGTATTAACTTCTCGATGGAGCTTTCACTACTTTCGTGGAACAGGTTGAATTTGGGTTTTCCGTGTTTTTTAAACTGCTAATATTTAAAGGCCCAGCTGGACCTTTTTTTAAGGTTTGCGCGCATGACAATTGTGGCTGGTTTGCGTTTGTTTCATCATTGTTCTGTTTTTGTGCTTTGAAGACAGATTTGGGAAAACTGTATTTGTATACAGAGCATATACTGGTTTTTTACTAGTTTTTTCTTTGATTTTTTGGTAAACTATACAACCGCGATAGTTTGCTGTGTGGTTTCCTCCGCAATTACTGCATTTGAGAACTCTGGCGTCGGTTCTAGAGTGGGGGCAATGCAAACTCTTGTGGATGTCTCCACATCTGACACAGACTGATGGTAGTTTGCAAAAACTTTTTGTGTGGCCCAATTCTTGGCAGTTTTGACACTGTGGTGGACCTTTACGTTTGATTGGCTCCTCCACTACAACTCTACGGTTGAGGAAATACCTTAGGCAATAAATTGGGTGCGGTTCGCCCTTTGGTTTGATTTGCGAAGAATTAAGCATAATTTCAACTCAAAACATTGGTTGAGGAATTTAATTGTATTTAAAATATTATGAATTGACTTCACTTCATATCCTTCTTTCTCCAGGGAGTCTTGTAACTCCATCACTGGCACCGAACTATCAATCTCTTTGATGACAACCACTAAACCTTTGGCACTTTTTAGTTGGTACGTGTAGTAGCTCTTCTTCTCAAAATCGAAACTATCTATAATTTGTTTCGTTATTTACTTAGATTTTAGTTTCTAAGACTCTGCCTTTTTTCAATGCTATAACGTAAAAATTGTCTTTACCAACTATCTGCACCAACTTGTTCACAAACTCGTTGGTTGTAGCCTCTCTTAAGTACAATGGAGGTGGTTTGGATTTAATTACGGACACAGCTGTTGTTCCTGCGTTTTCAGCATTTTCCAGTAATGTGAACCGATTTTGAGCTCCAACAAAATTTCTAGTTTGTTTGGGATTTGGCTCAAATTTAGTCGTACGAGGGCTAGACTTACGTTTAATGGCCATTAAGTAACGATCCATACCGTTTAATACCTTTTCACGAGATTTACTTGGTGCTGTTGTAGTTTTTGGTGTAGCACCTCTTTCACTTGTTGTCGTTGTTGTTTTACTTATCAACGGTGAAGCAATTTGATTTGTTTTTTTCAGTGAACAAAAATTCATTGAGCTCGGGAGCTTGTGTTTATTGATTTTGCAGATAAATAATATTTATTCAACATGGAATTTTTGTAGTTTTGTTGTTCACTATTTTCCGTATTTATCACTATGTATGCATTTCTATTGTTTACACTGAGTCTCCTCTCTCTACTTGGAGAGTCTTGTTTTTGCATTTGCTGTTATTGTTTTTGTTATTTTTATTTTTACTTTAGTTTGCTTGTTTAATGTAATGTAATGTGTGATAGGTAATAGGTACCAGGTACCAGGTACTAGGTACTAGGTACTAGGTACTAGGTACTTGGTACTAAGTACTAACTACTAGGTACTAGGTAATAGGTAATAATAATAATGCTCGATCCGCAAATATGTCTTATCACTTCGAGAACACAACGGCGAAAAGACAGGACTTGGACCAAGGATTTCTTTGAGGACTTGTGAGTACACGAAGACAGAGCGTTTTCGACGTGACTCCACTGGTACCACTGATCACTTTGGACCTTTTTGATACCGGCACGTCATCAGGCGATCGCAGCCTATTCTCGGCCAACTTCACAGCAGGCGAGGCGTCCCGTTTTTCAGAAATGTCTCGTGCCCCTTTCAGAGACTCCCTCTGCTTTGCAGTCAGTGTACTCGGATCGACCTTGCCAGATCTCTCAAGAATACCTCAGAGCTAGGCGCCGATCATTGTACCTTTACTTCGAAGGTCTAGTGTGTTTGCCTCCCGAGGCCAAGATCTCAGGCAAATTCCCAGCCTTGGAAGGATCGGATCAATGGGCTTGTTGGCAGGCCCAGTCTCCTTATTGTCCGTCGTATTTGTGTAGTTTTTTGTGCGTGTTTTAATTTGTGTTTATTGTCATTTTTGTCTTGTTTCATGTTCGGTCCCACGAGTGTAGGGGTAAGGAGGTACATCACGTCATAGTCCCCATTAACTCGATAAGGACTTTTATACTATGCTGAGGCGTTCAAGTAGCAACAAGGCGCATTCTAATACAGTCGGTAACCTCTGACTGCAAACCTGAAAGCCCTGAGCGCGGGTCGCATAGCACTGAAAGACTTAGGGGGGTTGTTTTTAGTATAACCACTACTATCATGTACCATCAAATCTATGAGAGGGAGCTCCAGAGGTATAGAGAGATCCCCTTATGGGGAATGATGATAAACTATATATGCTATATAGGTCTTAGGTGAGCCATTGGATTTGGTTTACCCCAATGATCAGATAACAAATTCGGGTAACTTTTGGTTGTATTACGTTCCATAACAGAAAGGTGATACTAAGCCCGCGGCAAGCTTATTACCTTTGGCAGAGGCGGCGATATGAACCTGGAACGTCCACACTCTTTACGGAGAAGGTGTCTCTATCCGACTAGCGGATGTTTTCGATAAATATAAAGCTGACATTAGCGCCGTCGAGGAGAGGACAGAGAAGGGGATGCGATGGACAGGACAAGGATGCACTCGACGTAAAAATATGACATTTACTACAGCTGCCACGTAGAAAGGAATGAATTCGGATGTGGATTTATTGTGGGAAAGAGACTGAAACATGTTGTCTCGCGGTTTAACGCTATAAATGACCGTATAGCCACTATTTGCATCAAAGCGAAATATTTTTTTTATTACGTTGACCTGTGCACATGCCCCGACGGAAAGAAAAGACAAGGAGACCAAAGATACATTTTATGAGTGCCTAGAAAAAGCATACGACCACTGCCCTGGCCATTGTTCTGGGAGATTGTAATGACAAGGTAGAAAGGAAAGATGTTCTTAGCATAACAGTCAGTCTGCCAAAATCATACTTGGATATGAGAAACCGCGCTCAGACAAGCCTTGGTACGATGAAGAATGTCGCATAATGTTTGAGAAAAAGAATGTTGCATACAGGGCAACGTTGCACCTAATTGTAAAGCGTGCAGTTAGGGAACGCTACTAGGAGAAAAGAAGAAAGGCACACCAACTTTTTTAGGCGAAAGAAGCGGTTGTGGAAAGAGCGTGAGAGTGAGGAAATATAATGGTACATGGATAGAGGTGAAACCCGAAAATTCTACCTAAAGATAAGAAATACAGGGTATGGAACAGGGCTCCCCTCTGTAAAAACAGCGAGGGAAGTCCGGTCACAGATACGCAGAGTGTGCTGCAACTACGAAGAAAATATTTTTATAAGCTCTTAGTTCCAGATGGCAGCACGAGTGGGGAAATCACCCTAATTATCGGCAATGACATAAATTGCGCAGCTCCGAGCCAAACAGAGATCAGAACAGCAGTATTGCGGCTTAAGAACAACAAAGCTGCGGGCGTGGATGGCCTGCCAGCAGAGCTGTTTAAAACTGGTGGCGATGTGCTGATAAACAGTATGCAGCAGCTCCTAAATACGAATTGGTTCGAGGAAAACATGCCCGATGATAGGGATTTGAATGTACTCTGTCCTGTGTTTAGAAAAGGCGATCCAAGTGTCTAAGTGTAATCGAGTCATTAAGCTACATTGACCACGAATGCTGATTTTGTGTGTAAATTCAACTACTAATCGGGTTAGTCTCGCTGCATATGAAAGAATTATTGTAAATTGTTCATTAAAACTTAACGTTGGTGATTTAACTAGGCGGGTTTTCACTCTAATAATACCGTCTGCGTCAATGAACGGGCTTATTGGCAGAAGACTGATTTTACGATAAAGGGGTTTATATTAACAAGATTTTTGTAGTCGTTAATTAAATACATTTGTTGACATTGAAAAATTAGTCAAAGTTTAAAAAAGTTTAACTCAGATGCATTTAAGTCCAGAGAAGTTATGATTGGGCTATTTTTGAATTTTGGAAAATTACAAAATAGGTTCAAAATATCCAAAACTGTCTTAACATAGGTGAGGAATGGCTTTGGTTTTTTTAGCTTCTAAAGACGTTTCCATAATAATCTCTGATGTAGAAAGAGGCCATTGAGTTTTACATTGTTGCAACACAGTTGGGCTACGCCACCATAATTCACAATTTTTCGGAAGTTTTGCAGTAGTCTCTCGGCTGGAGATGTCTGCTGGATTTCCCTTGGAAACAACGTGATTCCAATTATGCATTTCACCTTTCTAATCAATTGCAGCGACTCTATTTGCCACAAAATTCGTCCAATAGCACGGTGTTTTTTTCAACCAAGATAACACGATAGTTGAGTCTGACCAGAAATATGTTTCATTGACATTGATTCCAGGCTGTGCTCTGATAGAAGAGACTACTCGAAATAATAACTCAGCTCCGCAAAGTTCAAATCTGGGGAAAGATCTTTTTAAGACAGGCGCTACTCTTGTTTTTGCCATTAAGAGGTTGGTGATAATTTCACCTGTGGGTCTAACGACACGTAGATAAATTGCTGCCGTATATGATTGTTGGGAGGCATCGCAAAATCCATGTAACTCGGCATCGCAGTAGCTATCATATTGGACCCAACGTGCAATTTTAATTTGATTAATATAATGATAGTCGGACAAGAAATTGTTCCAACTTTCAAGATTTTGTGGATTTAGGGGTTCGTCCCAATCTATTTTTTCAAGCCAAACATTGTACTTGAGAATTTTGGGCACAAAAAAGCTTAGAAATATCAGATAGAAAATTACGCTTTGTAATGGTCATCTTGACTGGTATTGAACTTGTACTGAAATAAAATGTATAAGTGGCTTCACTCCATATTAAACCGAGTGTTTTTGTGGTACTGTTAACCGATAAGTTGCGAAATCGGGCATCTAATAGATGCTCCGACAGTAAATCTTGCAAAAGGGCTTTATAATTTGCCGTCCATTTTCGAAGAGGAAACCCGGCGGATTTCAACACTGTAATAAGCTCATCTCGCTCCCGCAATTGTTTGGGCGCCAGCGAGTACATCGTCGACATACATTGAATCTTTTATAATGGAGGATGCTTTGGGAAATTGGAACTCGCATTCCTTTGTCAAATGGAGGAGAACGCGAATGGCAAGATAGGGGGCACAATTGACACCAAATGTCACTGTGTTTAGGTCATAATCTTTAACCATGTCTGATGGCGAATTCCGATGTATTATTCTTTGATATGGGGTGTGACGGGGATGTATCAAAATCTGCCGATAAATCTTTTCAATGTCTGCGTTAAACACATATTTCAACATTTTCCATCTTAAGATGAGAACGTTTAAATCGTTTTGAAGTACGGGGCCTGGACAAGGCATATCGTTCAGGCTCTGGCCATTGTCAGTGGGGGCTGAAGCATTGAATACAACACGCAATTTGGTCGTTGTACTGTTTGGCTTCAGAACAGCGTGATGTGGTAAATAGTAGTTCGCACTAACTTCCAATTTTTTATCCAGGCTTACCCTTACTGGGGTCATATGGTCCATAATTTCGTATTCCCTAATAACCAGATCATATTTATGTTTACGCGTGGAATTTTTCAATAACCGCATTTCATTTCATTTTCATTTCATATTGGGAAAGAGCTAGATGCCTAGATGATCCTAAAACTAATGAGATACCAAACTCTTTTTTAAACGGTAACGATACCACAAATCGGCCCTCATCATTCCTGTAAGTTGTTTTTGTAAAATATTCTTCACAAAATCGATCAGCAGGCGACAATTTTATCGATTTAGGAGGCCCCTTAATCTCCCAAAACCTAGTAATGCTCTTTTCGAGTTCAATGGTATTGAAGAATGATCGAAACTTAAAAGTAGGGTCGGTTTCCCGAACAATTCCGGTGATTATCCAGCCAAACACTATTTGTTGGGCAATTAATGACTTTTCAGAGTCAGCTAGTAATCCTGGTGGCATTATTTTTGGATATATGTCACCACCCAGTACTAGATCGACACTTGAAATTGTACCTGAATTATTATCAGCTAACTTCAGACATGCCAGTAGTTATTTTAAAGAACCGGCCACAGAAATTGATGACAGATTTCCTTGGGTTTACATTTGAAATTGTCTCTCAATGGGCGATTTAATCGTTAGGGTGCACATTGTGGTAGAATTTGCTGCGTGAAAATTGGATCCCACCCGTCTATCGCAACGGCCAACAGTTTTAATGTATTGATGCAACCATTAACAGTTCGTTGTAAATTTTTTATTTCAGCACCAGATTCTTGCGTGATGGTTGGTAAATTGAACAACGTTTTTAATTGGGCGTTGATGAGAATTTGTTCTCATAACGATCTACTAAATTATTCCATGCTAACCGAAAACCATCATTGGTTAATGGGGCGATGCTAACAATTTCAAGAGCTTCAGCCAATGTTTTTGCCGTTCGTGATATAACTTTACGACGTTACTCAATCGTGAATTGTTTATATAAAGGGCCGTGAATAAACCATGGAACGAAGTCCAAGCTACATAATCCCCATGAAATGCGTCGGTATCGCAGGGTGGTAACTGGATATGGGTATAGTTCATTGAACCCATATTGTTATTTGATTGTTGTGGAATCAACATAGAACTATCAGTGGGAGAATCATTTGATTCTACAGATTGTTGCGTTTACCTTTTAATGTCGATAAGTCCATTTATAGTCGACAGACATCGGACATAAGTTCTATATATTTCTCTATATTTCATTTTCACATTAGCGGGATCAGACGTTGATGGGGGCGATTTACCCGATCTCTTTTTACCTTTTTCGCTGCTTCCATTATCTTTCTCTGATCCGCTAGATAAGTCAGCTGATATCACAATTTTCCTCATTAGACTATCATATTCAGATTTAAACGCATTCCACAAAGATGTTAGTTCAGTACTTTCAATTTCTAATGAATGAAGGAAATGTTCGTCAATTGAGAGTAATGTGAAATAAGCATCATATTGTATAATTTCATCAACAGCTCTGATAATATTGGTTATCATTTTGATTGGTTTTGCTCGAAGTATGAAATTTACTGCATAATTTCCCACTTGAAACCAACTGTGCGATGATTATGTAGTAATAACAACAATATCCTTGAGTGATATCTTAAGATCTAAAAGAGGGAGTTCAATGATTGTATATGCGTGTTAAAAGAGAAGAGGAGGATTACACTGAGATACAGTGAAGAGAACAGTACAAGATGCTTTGTAGAATACAATGCTTTGCGAAATTATTTGTCATATAAACAGATTCTAATAAGCCAGCATTTGCCTTCTCTAAAATATTCGACTGTGAAAGTTCTCCGAAATGTCAATTGAATTTTATTTACTTTCAAACGTTTCTTCTCTGTGCGTTCCAAATTCGTGACATATTAACTGCGCTGAGAATATTATAATATTACATTAACTGTAATATGTTAGCAATTTTCGATGACAGCTGTTTTACACATGAACAATAACATTGGTTAAATTGAGTTTCTCAGAGAGATGACAAACATCTGGAATCGGAACAGATTGCTTCCGTATAAGATTTTCAGATGTCTAACTGTTTGTGCTGAAGCATGTAAGTAAATATGTAAGCTGCCTGTACGAATGTATGTAAGTACAAGCAAGAGATTTGTATAGAGACAGAAAACGGGATTCTCGCCAAAACGAATGTTTAACCCTTTTCGGACCAATATATTTATTAACAGCAGCAGTGCACTTGGAATTAAACTGCTTCACCTTTTTCACATACATTAAGTAAGTCAAAATCATATTTTTACACTCTCTGTTGATTTGTGACGATGATTTCTCTGCTTCTTGTCGATTTGCGACGATAATACCATATATCCGATGATGGGTTACATTCACCAATTACACAAATCTTCGGCAATATTTGATGGGTTGTAACTCACTCTTTTACAAAATATCTGGGTTGAAGGACCAGAAATGTTGAGTTGTGTTGTTGTACTATAAGAGCTGCGTCCGGGGTGCCTTTGAACCTCAAAAATATCAAACTCCAGAATCATATAAAGTGCAAATAATACAAGTGGTTCATTGAGGAAATGCACGACGAGAATAATGGAGTGACGTTACCTTCTGTTTCAACGACACTGCTCGCAATCATAAATATAAGATTATACCAATGCTGTGATTTGAGAATATTGGAGACATATTCCCTGAGTAAACAAAGCTTTCAAAATAAAAAAGAGAAAATGAGAAGGGCATTGTCACTCCATTGTACAGTGAAGTTAAAAATAGTGTATACAGTTTAAACATAGGCAAAGATCTAAGCGAGCCTTTTCACACCAAACGAGTATTTAGACAGGGCGACAGTCTATCGTGAGATCTCTTCAATATAGTGTTGGAGGTGATTATGAGGAAAATTGCAGTTAACACGACGTGTATCTAATAAAAGCCACATGCTACACGCATATGCAGATGACTTAGGCATTATCGACAGAAAACTACGAGATGTTACTGCAGCCTTCTCAAGCATCGAAAGCGAAGCAGCGAAAATGGGTCTGGTGGTAAACGACGACAAAACAAAGTTATTGGTTTCAACGAACAAAGAGTCTACTCGTTTGGGACGCTGTATGAACGTTGACAACAATAATTTTGAAGTGGTGGAAGAATTCATCTACCTCGGTTCCGCTGTATAGGTAAACAAAACGAATGATATCAGCATGGGTATAAAAAGGGGAGTATTGCTTGCTAACAGATGTTACTGTGGGGTAAGCAAGCGATTCAATGATAAAACCCTCTCTCGACAAACAAAAATCCGACTGTACCAGACGTTGGTTCTGCCTGTCTAGTTATATGGCGGAGAATCCTGGGTTATGACGCAAGCGGATGAATCAGTACTGACAGCTTTCGAGAGGAAAATACTACGGAAAATATATGGATCCATCACCGTTAACGGAGAGTATCGGCATTGCATGAACAATAAGCTGTATGAGGTATACGAGTATGCCGACACATTAATGCATATTATATGTGTATGCGTGGTCGAACGCATTAATATACAGCGATTGCGTTGACTGAGGCATGTTATGCGGATGGACCCAAATGCTACGTCACGAAAAATTTTCGACAGTGAACTCGATGGACGGTGCAAAAGAAAGCGAAAACTCCGTTATAAGGACCAGGCTTTTGAAATACTATCGAACCTGGGTGTGACGAATTGGAGAAGAAGCGCAGAGTATCGAAGCGCTTGGAATTATTTTCTACAGGCGACGTGTAATATATAAGTATGTCTATTCCAGTTGCCACCTAAGAAGAAGAAGAAGGATGGTAAATGTCTCAAAATCTATTTTGCACATATACTTTGCCAAAATCTGTTTTCAACTATTTGAAATGTTTTTTTAATACTTTTTTTTATTCATCGAAAGACTCAAATACAGGGCGTCCATCGGGAAGGCATACTACTTTGTTCGTTTATAATTTTTTATTAAATGAAAGAGAATGGATCTTATATTGATAAATGTTTTATTTAATGTTGGCAATTACGTATGGAATACAATATCATGTAAATGTCCGCCTCTGTTAGCCTCACAAATGCGAGCCCTTTTGAGCACATTTTTTATAACATTCTCACAGATTTCACGCGGTATTTTATTAATTTCATCACGAATATTTTGCTTGAGTTGCTTACGCGTTTCTGGCTTGTTTGCATAAACCTAGCTTTTCAGATATCCCCACAAAAAGAAGTCCGGAGCAGTCAAATCAGGCGACCGTGGAGTCCAATCAACCGTGGAGGACATTTCTTGAAATAACTTGTTGTGGAAAGAGGTCTCGCAGTAATTCCATCGTAATCCTGCCTGTATGCGATGTGGCACCGTCTTGTTGATACCACATGTTAATCAAGCCCAAAGCATGCAGTTGGGGCGTTAAAAAGTTTTCTATCATATCACGATATCGCTCCCCGGTGATAGTTACCGTTACGTCGTTTTAAGTTTCAAGGAAGTAACGTCCAATGATTCCTCCTGACCAAATTGCACACCAGACTGTCACTTTTAATGCATGCAAAGGTGATTGATGAATAATTTGAGGGTTTTGCAGTGCCCAGAACCGACTATTCTGTTTATTCAAATGAAAATGTGCCTCATCTCTCATTATGATTTTTTCATGAAAATCGGGGTTGTCATGGGCGAGCTATAAAATCCTATTGGCATATGACGGCGGCGTAAATGGTCTTGAGGAAAGAGCTCTTTTATCAACTGAATCTTTAATGGAAACAAATGTAAATCCTAGTGGAAAATTGTGGCCAAAGTTGTTCTTTGAAGGCCAAGCTCTTGAGCACGGCATCCAATTGAGGTTGATGAATTGTTTGAACACTTTCTTGAGCAGCAGTAATATTTTCAGCCGATCTTACAGTACGTTGTGGTCCATGCTTGGCCCTATCAGCTACAGACCCTCTTTCTTCGAAATCACTCACTACACGATAAATAGTGCGTCTTGTTGGCACAGTAATCGATGATTGATTTTGATAAAATGTTTTAAAGATTAAAACCCGTTGGTTTGTTGAATATTTTTCCATAGTAAATTTGTCACGTCTCTACTTCAAGACTGCCAAATATGAACTGTAAAGACTAATGTAGTAACGGGTGGGCCATAAGGGTGTTGGCGGTATAAATATTCAATTAAGAAAAAACTACGAAACATAAAAAAAATATATTTGTATTTTTAAAAAGTAGAAGCATGGGAATTTTTAAGACTTAAAAATAATGTTGTCCAAATGGCTTCCCTCGGCTGCTTGACACTCTTGGAACCGAAGTCGCAAATTTTGGAAAACTCGTTGAAAAGTTGTTCTCGGTATTTTGTTACTTTCCTGAATAATGTTCCTCTTCAACTGCTCTAAATTGGTCGGATTATTCTCGTAGACTACCGATTTGAGGTAGCCCCATAGAAAATAATCGCATGGAGAAAAATCGGGGCTACGTGGGGGCCATTCAATATCCCCCCTTTTCGAAATGAGTTTTCCAGGGAAAACATTTTTCAGCAGCTCTATGGATACCCTAGCCGTATGACATGTGGCCCCATCCTGTTGAAACCACATCCTCGAGGTATTGCCTTGAAGTTCTTGCAAAGCTGGCACCAAAAAGTCTGCTAGCATGTTGCAATAATTGTTCGCTCTAACCGTCGTCGCATGCCCTCTTTCGTCCTCAAAAAAGTATCGTCCAATAATACCGGTTGACGTTATCCCAGCCCACACGACAAGCTTAGGGCTGTGAAGTGGACGTTCATGCAAGCGTCGGGGATTAGTCTCGGACCAGAACCGACAATTTTGCTTGTTCACATGGCCATTAAGGTGAAAATTGGTCTCATCACTAAAAAACACGTTGTTGAAATTGTTGAACCGCTGTAGCATCAAATTGACAAAGTTAAGTCGGTTATTGGCATCATCGGGTTTTAATTCTTGGACTATCTGAATCTTATAAGCCTTCAAATGCAAATCATGTTTCAAAATTCGTCGTAAATTTGTTCTTTTGACATCCAAAGACTGACTTCTCTTACGTGTTGGCTGTTGCGGATTTCGCTGAACTGAAACACGAACACGCTTCACAATGTCGGCTGATCTTGCAGAAACTGGGCGACCACGAACCGTAATATTCTGATCCATTTTCGTATCACATTGGCGCTTGGAACTTCACTTAAATCGTGTAAACCATGTTCATGTCGATACAAACGTCGTGCAGTAATCACTGATTTATTGTTTTCGTAATACGCTCGGACACAAAATGCACGCTGCACTCCCGTGTACGGCTCCATGGCGACTAAATTTCCAGGAAGCGGCGCAGCGAACAACATATCCCCCCGCCTCTGCTACCCGGCGATTTGAGTTTCCCTGACAGTTAGTATAATGATATAATCTGAACAATCGGTTATCTCCTCTGTTACTGTTGGTATAGCTTTGATTTCCATTATTCCTGTATCTATTGCTGTTGTAGTTTACATTGTGATTACTATTGTTTCCACTGTCGTTTCTGTTATCATAATCATCCATTGTTTCTATAGTTGTTATTAATATTTTTAGAAAAAATTTTGTTATTAATAATGTAATTTTTACAATTTCTGTTATCGTAGTTGTATAATTTTTAATAACATTTGTCGGATAAGATCGCCTTACAACGTTTATTTTATAAAATTTTCAATTCTAAATATGCTAATTTATTGTAAATATTGAATTCCGGGCCACTCTAATCTAGTTTCTCTAATAATATTGTCGCAGCAACAACAACAAACGTACACACTGATGTACTGTTGGTTTAACCAGTACGTATGCATATTAGTTATTTACACCTACCGTGACTATTAGCATTTCAGAAAGAGGAATGTTGCACAATCGATTTAAGAGGTCAGTTGTTATGAATAGTTTGTTATGGACAGTTGAAACAAAAGCTTGAACTAAGAAGGGACAATTAGAAAACATTAAAAGGGCTAATCACCAATCGGGTTTTTTATTGTTAAACAATTTAATAAGGATTTTGTGCAACCACGATTATAGTTTTTATTATAATTTTTGTTATTGTTGCAATTTCCATCACGCCCGTGTTTATTTTTAATTTAAAAAATTGAATTTGTTCCGAAAGAAAAGAGCTTTTTCTGACGTCATGCATCTCCTGATTGAAATATGTTGGTACATTACTGGAATTCGCTTTTGATGCCCTTTATAAATGTGTTGAGAGCTACATTATCGCTAATTTTATATACGACGTCTTCTGCATCATGCGTCGGGTTTGTCAAACTTGCGATCTAAAAACTGCTAAGTTGGTCTAAAAGTTCGTCAATTTTCTGTCTAAATTCTGCGGAGCTACTTTTTATCTAAGCCTTTTTTTAGCTCAGCAAACGGTGTTGGTTTATTAGATCTACCCAAAACACTACGCACTAGAGTTCCTAGTTTGAAATTCTAGATGTACTTTATAAGTATATGTTCTTTCTTCTAACTTAAAGAGGTCATGCAATAATTCAGTTTGCGCAGGAAAGTTTAATAAAATGTATGCGTGCCTTCAAAAATTTGCAGATTTTTGCCAACTAATCATGAATTAAAAGGTACCCTATTTGATTTTTGGTTGTCAGTTTTTATGGGTAAATTTCCAATTGTAACATAAGGTTCTTCTAATAATTAATTTATTTCTTGTTTTGCCAAGACTATTTCCTTATCTTCTTCAATAATTTCTGTTTTCAGTTTTTTTTGTTAATTTCTTCCGGATATTTTAATTTATTTTCAATATATTTCTTTTCATAGACTCTATTCTTGCTCTTTTTAATTTGTTTTTAATTTTTCCAAATTTTCTAAAGTTCCTTTATTTTTTCCATTTTAAAGAACTCAAAATTTCTTAAATAAATAATATTCATTATTGTTAAATAAATGCACAACACAATTAGAATTTTCATTCATAAAAATATATAATTTCAAAATTTCCCATATAATTACATTAATTGTCATCTTCACTTTCATCTACATATAATTTCCTACATACGAGTATGTAGCACATTCAACAATATACATATATATTTAGGTTTAAAAAATATTCGCTTTTAAATTCTGCTGCTGATCTATACATTTTTTTCTACAATAATTTTTTATAACGCAATATTAGTTTTTTTTAATTCTTAAAAACAACCCTTTTCAAGTTTTATACGCTTTAGTAGCTTATATAATTACAACCCCTCAGCAGTAATCGTGTAACAGTTATAACATGTGATGTTGATCATGTTTTTTGTTTTGTTTACAATATTCACATATCTTCTTTTATATTGTCAAGTGTAAGTGTGATCGCAAAGTTAATCTATATATATAAAAATCAATTGCTGTGCGTTAGTCTCGCTAAAACTCGAGAACGGTTGGACCGATTTGGCTCATTTTGGTCTTAAATTATTGGTAGAGTATTCCGGAAGGTTTAAAAGGTTTTATTTGAAGTGATAGATGGCGATGAAGATGAGATTTTTGCAATTAATTTTTTTTACCACATTAACATTTTGAAGGCAAAACAACGTTTGCCGGGTCAGCTAGTATTAAATAAAAATCCAATTATTCGATCAATTTTATTCAGAGTTTAATGGGTATTTTAAAATTTAAAATTTTGTTTTTCTTAATATGATATCAATATGTGTGTTTGTGTTTTTAACCAAAGAGGGTGAAAGATAATTTTTGTTTGTTTTTAAGATTCACTTTGTTTACCTATGTGCACAGTGTATATTCTGTAAAAATTTATAAAACAAAATTCTTGTGTGTTCTTATTCGTTTTTTTATAAATAAAATAAAAAATTATTTAAAAAAAGAATATGTGTCATTCTTTACATGTTTTATTGTGTTTTGTTTGTCTTCAATACATTGTTTTTGGTTTTGCGTGTGCCCAGTTGTTTTTTAATTTCGCTAATCTTTAGCTAATGTTCACATGCGATTAAGGATTGTCAGCAGTGACCCTTTTAAATCGGCCAAATTTCTCCTTGATTTCTGTGTTGGAGGAATCTTTGTCAACCCTTCCTCTTTCTTTTTTTTTTTGTAATTATCCCCTTTTGCAATCCTCGATGGTGAGCTTTTTTGGTATATGGTGATCTGTTGTACGAACGAATTTGTCCCTAATTTCACAAATTCGGGTTGGCAGGGTCGCCATGTAATGTGGGCAGCACTGGTAGCTAATTATTAGCGTAACGGGTTCTCCAGTGACATTTTCGAAAAAAACGGTCCAATGACACTTCCAGACCATAAAGGGTTTTTTCCGGATGCAATGGCTTTTTCCACAATCTCTTCTAGGTTCTTCCAGCACCTAATGCGACAATTTTGCTTATTGACGTAACCACCGAGTGAGAAATGAGCTTTATCGCTGAAGATAATTTTGTTTGATTCGGTTGTTAAACGATCCATATTCGTAAATGGCAAACCTTTCACTAAACAAATAATACTTCTGATGACAGGTATTAAATAGCTGACGCCCTTGCTAGACCGGCGGTTTTGAAACCACTAACTGGATAAATCGTATATTTATATATATTTTTTTTCATTTTATACTTTACAAATTTTATGATTCAGATTGAATCTCAAAACTACAGCTATAACAAAAATAATAGTCGTATAAAATCTCTAAAGAAATTGTTCTCACTCCAAAAAACTGCAAGATGGAAAAGCTGGTATTTAAAGGGCATGATTATTGAATCATGAAAAAAATACGATTTTCCACTGGAAAATTAAGATAAGTCGGTATGTAATGTATGAGTTGGGGCCATTTTTGAGATGCCCATTTATCTGCCAATGAGCAGATCCCTATCCAAATTGTGCTTATTCTTTTACTCTTTTCCTTTCTGTACAACACCCATTAAACAGCGCTGGGTAATATTGCTAGTACGACTGCTTTGTCAGAAAAGTCGATCAAATAATTCCCATAAAAATTGACGTGAAATGTCATCTATAATTGTGGGTTACCTTTCTCTGAGTTTGGGTCATTTTTCATAAGCTGTTTATGGGCATTATTTCAAAATTCAAAATGGTCTAAAAATACAGTATGAAAAGTAGATCATTTTTGAGGGGAACCTAAAGCTATAATCGCAAGGTAAGTTTTGTTTGTTTATTTACTGTGTACTTCAGATTAATTGTTGTTTTTGTCCACGACATATACACATTAAAATACAAACTTATTTACAAATAAAAGAAGTAAAAGTGAAAACATTATTTGAATAAACCGAGCATTTTTTGGAAAATAATTTCGCCTACTGCAATTCAACATCTGCCCATTTTATCCAAATTTCTTTTATTTGAAAACTAAAATAGTAAAAGGATAAAATTTTTTCAAATATAAATCGTGCGATTTTACTATACGAGACGAATAATTTCAGTGTCTTAAAAAAATCAAATGAAAATCAAGAGATTTTGCGTATGGTCCTTACTTTAAAGTCGCATTTTTATACAGTTCTGCGAGATAAAGAATTTCATCAAAGTGGGAACTTTATAAAACTGATTGAGAGCAGCGGAATTTATTGTGTTAAAAATGCAAAAAATGGATCCAGGCAGAGAAGATCTCAATACCAATAACAATCCTTAATAGATTAGTTTTCCCTAAAAAATACATTTAAATATTTAAAGACTTGACCATCTTTCTATGAAATATAGTCGTTTTTGGGCCAACATATCTCTAAAATATTTTCCAAAATTGGAATTTTGCAAAATTCAAGTTTCACAAGGTCAAAACTCATCAGTGAAGATGCCACCTAAAATACTTTTGCTCAGATTTAATTAATCTTCGAATGACTTGAAATTATTAATTACACTTTTGCAAAGGCGAGCGCTAATGCGCTGATGAATAAAAATTTATCAAAAATTATGATTTTATTTATCTGCCAGAGAAGTAGCTGGCTTTATTTCATCGGTCCTGCTACAAAATTCAAATCAAACAACTAAACCAAAACGCAAACTGAAATTTTGTAATTAATTCGTAATGTTTATTAAACCAACGCCGACATGAAAAAGTTTATATTTATCTACCAAATCCACGTGTTTCTGATTGGTGCAAACATCTTGCGATTCTCTGGTAATTGATGCATATAATCAATGACATATTTGATTTAATCGTCCTCAAATTATTTAATTATAAGCATACAAAACCCAGACCAGTTCAGAAATTTCAAATATACTTTTGCGTTGCTGTAAAAGTATGGTATGGTACGAGGTATGTTAAAAAAATAAGGTGAATATTCAAATTTCGTGGGCTACATACATTCGACTTTCGATTATTATTTTTTTGGTTATGTTGATACACTCGTCTCGAAGATATGTTGACGGTTTTATAAAAATAAAAACCGAATCGCTGAGAAAGCTCAAGGATATACCAAAAAGTGCATATCAGGACTGCTTCGAGGATTGGTAAAAACTCTAGCCAAGTGTATTATATCCGAGGGGAATTACTTTCAAGGAAATAAAATAGAAATTTATAAATAAAATAAATATTTTTTGAGAAAAATGAAAATTCACTTTGTTTTTTGAACACGCCTCGTATAGCAGAAGAAGCAAAATTATAACCCACTGAAGTCTATCGCATAATTAAAATTCCTAAACATAGGTGCATGGCTATCCGATCGAGTTTCATTTATTGAGCATTACACAATAAAAAAGACGTACAATTAAGTTATTGCGGCCTATTGTTTAGGGTTAATTGGAGATTAATACAATTTGTGCGAATTGGTCAATTTGTGTGGGGGATACACAAGAGATGTGGCAATGCCATTCGCTTCCATTCTCACAAGTAACTTTATCAGTTGCATTGTGTGTGCCAAATGAATTTTCATGTTTCTCAAAAAATATTTATTTATTTCTGAATTTCTATTTTATCTCCTTCAATGTAGTTCCCCTCAGATATAATACACTTATGCCATCGTTTTTCTTTTCCCCCAATCCTCGAAGCAGTTTTGATATGGACTTTTTGGTATGTCCTTGAGCCCTCTCAGCGATTCGGTTTTTATCTCCTCAATCGTCGTAAAATGCCGTTCTTTCATGGGTCTCTTCAATTTTGGGAACAGGAAAAGGTCGCAGGGAGCAAAATCTGGTGAATACGGTGGCTGACGCATGATAACGGTGTTGTTTTTGGCCAAATAATCTCTCACAAGCAAAGATGAGCGAGCATTATCATGTTGCAAAAGCCATGAATTTTTTCCGCAATTCTGGGCGTTTTTTTCGTATTGCTTCACGCAAACGGCGCATAACTTCAATGTAATGCTCCTTATTTACCATTCGACCTTGTGGTAAGAACTCCTGATGCACTACGTCATGGTAATCGAAGGAAACAGTGAGCAAAACATTTGATCAAACGTGGCGTGTTTTTTTTTTGTCTTGGCACTCCTGGACTTTCATTGGGACGATTGGGCTTTGGTTTTGATGTCATAATCATATACCCATGATTCGTCATTTTTTCACATTTCAAGTATTTTTGAGCACTTAATTCCATTTTTTACGCAAAACTTCTTTGATCCATTTTTTCACGCAAAACACTTGTCTTATTTATGCCTCTCACAAACAAACTAAACATGCTCGTCTTCGAGACGAGTGTACCAATATAAAAAAAAATTATAGTAATCGAAAGTCGAATGTACGCAACCTGCTAAATTTGAAAATTCACATTATTTTTTTAACACACTTCGTATAACTATTGAAACTATTATTAATACGACGTTCATTCATAATGGCCAATATACAACGTATAAACCGATTTGAGTTCGGTTAAATTCACTTGCAAATTTGTAAAGTTACTTTTTCTACACTTGTCTTGAAAAATAAATGTATAAAAGCTATACATTTCCAGATAAATTTACGATATGGCGGACTATACATGAATTTGTCCTATATTGATCGCACTATTCGAGATAATCGTATGAATTCAGTCACATACATTTAGCCAAGAAGGGATTCATTTGGCCAAACTGTCCGGAGTTTCCGATACAACTTATTCGATAATAATTAAACAAGACTTCCACTGCATCGTTTTCCGCCTAGGTTTTCCAAAAGGTTAAAAAGTGGTCCCATTTAATTGCTTGGATTTTGTGTGGTAGTTTACAATGGAAAAGAATTCCTTCACTCAGAAAGTATACTTCAATAGATATAATTATTTTCTCTTGTATGACATTCTGAAAATTCTTTGTTTTAATTTTTCTGCAGCCATTGACAATTATTGTTTCTTTTGCTTTAATGCGCCACACATGTTTTCTGAGGACTTGTACTTCATCTCCCAAGTGTATCTTAGCAGTTTTTTTGCAAAATCGAAGTTATAGAATACAAAATTTAGGAAAACTTTAATTTTAAATTCAAAACTTGCTCAAATCAAGTTCAAAATATTTACTTTGATTTAGTTAATTTTTGCTTAAAGTGAAGAAAATGAGCTTAATTTAAGCGAATTATACTCAAACGAAATACACAGAAATTATACATCATTACTACTATAATTATTACTAACAATTGGGAATGATTTTTCCTAAAACAATTTCTTATTGATTACAATTGAGGACAAATTTCCTTATTTTTAGGAAAAAAAAATCTGATAATTAAATTTGAAATATTGTAATATACAAATTGTAAAAACATTAATGTAAAAATGATTTGGGTTCATAATTAGTTCATATAATTTAGGCTTAAGCTATTATTACCGAGGTTTTAGTTCACATGAACTGAATTCTAGCTATGAAGTTTTTTTACAGCATTATCAAGAAATTCTGCCTAATATATAGTTAAATTGAACTGAAATCAAACTACGTAATGTACAAAAGAGAATATTTTTTTTTATAGAATACGTAAACTGAAAAACTTTTGGCTTTCAATTGTAGTTAACAAATTATATAAATGGAATAGTTTAAGCGAGACAGGGTATTATTGTAGTCTCCCAAGATAAACATTAACAACAAATCATTACATGGGCAAGTTACTGGTTATAAATAACAAAAACTCAAAAGCCCCAGCCAGCAAAAAAAAAAAAAAAAAAAAAAAAATAGAGAAAAAAAGCTAAATCAGTCGTTAGTTATTGAAAAATAGATTCCTTAGATGTTGTAGGATTCCTTCGCCTCTTAACCCTTACCCTTCCATGATCTTAAGGGTTCCAAATTTGCTAAGATCCCAACAACTGTGAGATCTACAATGCCCTAGTTATCCACCGTAAGAAGATACATTTAGAGAGTCATAATTCCAACAAAAATATATTTATTTGATATAAACACAATGCAGTAATATCTAAAGAGGAACTTGATTGAACATATCCCACGTTTTGAACCCATAATCAACATTTGAATATGTTGGCATAACAGCCAAATTGGAAACAAGTGTTTACTAAAATTTCTGTCAACTTGAAACACATGTGCTGTCAATGAATCTAGTACATAGCAAAACAAATGGATACTTCAACAGAATATCTGAATGTTATTGAAATTCATAATCGCTAATTAATATATATTCTTATCTGTCATTAAAATAATGAGGAAAGATAATACAGATTAGGTTTGCAAAATAATAGTTTTACTTATAAAATTACAAAAAAAATCATGGCTGTTCTTTTAATTGAATTTAAATGATTCTTGAAATAATATGAAGAAAAAAAAATCTATATATAAAATATATGGTAATAATTTTATGCAAAATATAGCAGATTTGATGTTGACACAAAATGGTATTGATTTATGTACGTTAATATAAGTTTATATCAGGAACGTCGAGGCTTCGGCGTTAAAATATATGATACTTAGCTATTATTTAGCGACTATACATATATACTTAATAATATATCCCTTGTTAAGGGTCGCCGGAGGATTGAAGATCGTCCTAGGATTCCATAGATTCCAGGTCACTTTAATGTCGTTCAGCTAGAGCAATCATCTTGAAGGCGGCAATAAGACAATGAGAGGGCGATGTTCTTTTGGGCCAAATAGCAAAAGAATGAAAATCTGGCCGTAATAGTTCAGCGGACCAACAATGGTGTAAATGGAAATATTATAAGGTAATGCAAATTGCCTGAAAATGAAGCACTAGCAGGGCCAGGTTAGTAGTCCGATCGTTTCCACTTTTATGCCACAAGATTTATCGAAAGAGTGCCAAAAATGGATGATATTACACAAACAAAGGTTATTATCTCCATATTCACCATTAACATTTTAAGCTATCTTCAAAAATCTGGAATTGAAACAAGCTCTTGCTCTCTTCCTTCCATAAAAAGAATTTATAGTAATTTCTAATTTTATAATATATCTGAATATATTTATATATATATACGATTATATACATATACGGTTACTTTCGACATACAAAATTATAAAATAATAAATTAGATAATAAAAAATTGTACCCTGAGTGGGATTCGAACCAGGGCTTGTCCGATTTGAATGCGAGCATTTACCCGCTAAGCTACTAAAAGCTTGGCTTTCCAGGTGACATACTCCCTATTCGATTTGTATGAGCAAGTGGATACTCGATTTCAACTCTCTGTTCAAATTTTATCTTATAAATTACTATTTGAAAAGAGTTTCTCTCACATACGTGAAGGAAATGAGAGGAGTACATTAAAATGCACTTAATGACAACAAGCGGAGATTTCACTTCACTGTAATATGTTGTGAATATTTTATATTAAGCTGAAATCATTCACTACAGCTGATATAAAAACGTCTTTGTTGTGTTCTTATAGAAAAGCAATGAATTAGGTTTAGATCCAAAACCTATGGAATTTCAAATGAAAAACTGTAATACAGGGTTTCCGTCGGGAAGGTATACTACTTTGTTTTGCTGCCATTTTAGTAAACATTGGCCTTGACAGTTTGTATTTGGCAGTCGTGAAGTAGAAACGTGGCAAACTTATTATGGGAAAATATTCGATAAACCAAAGTGTTTTAATCGTTATAACCATTTATCAAAATCAATCATCGATTACTGTGACGATAAGAAAGCTAAATTAAATTTAAATTTTTGGGAGAAACAATGTGCCAATGAGACGCACTATTTATCGTGTAGTAAATGATTTCGAAGAAAGAGGATCTGTAGCTACTAGGGCCAAGCATGGACCACAACGTACTGCAAGATCGACTGAAAACGTTACTGCTACTCAAGAAAGTGTTCAAAACAATCCATCAACTTCAACTCGACGCCGTGCTCAGGAGCTTGGTCTTCAAAGAACAACTTTGGCCACAATTTTGCACAAGGATTTGCATTTGTTGCCATTAAAGATTTAGTTGATACAAGAGCTTCTTCCACCAGCCGATTTACGCCGCCATACATATGCCAATAGGATGGCAACCCCTATTTTCATGAAAAAATCGTAATAAGTGACGAGGCACATTTTCATTTGAATGGATATGTGAATAAACAGAATAGTCGGTTCTGGGCAATGGAAAACCCTCAAGTTATTAATCAGTCACCTTTGCATCCATTAAAAGTGACAGTCTGTTGTGCAATTTGGTCAAGAGGAATCATGTTGATTGGCCTCCACGGCCGCCTGATTTGATTGCTCCGGACTTCTTTTTGTGGGGATATCTAAAAAGCAAGGTTTATGCAAACAACCCAGAAGCGCTCGAGCAGCTCAAACAAAATATTCGTGGTAAAATTATTTGCTTGTAATAAGTTTTTCTTATTTCTCTTAATTAGATGACCTAAATCCGCTTGCAAAGATTTTCTGGGAATTAGCTCAACAAATTTATACTGCATTATTCAAACTGGGTTAAAATTTGTGAAGTGTGCCATTTTCATATTTTGTGCGAAATACATCTTAGAACATTTTTCTGAATGAACATCGGTTTTACTGATTTTCTGCCGATCTACATAACGGCTATGACTGCTTTTTTCATGTTCATTATGGACAAATGTAGCTTGTAATTAGCAAGTATACTGCATTGGTTGCAAAATATCCAATGATAATTTTTTCTGTCATTTATTCTCCGTTTGGTCCTCAAGTACAGGCAATATTTAAAATTTGTATTGTTTGATTTATACCTACATTTTATATTATATTTTATAATATTTCACATTTATTTATACCTAAATATATTAGTTTATTATGTCCATTTCTAAACACAAAAGTCATTGCTCGCTGATCAAAGTTGAGCATCGTATTTTAAATCCTTTACATAACAACAGCTCAATGTTTTATCTTATTTTAGATAATCATAAGGGACAGGAAGCGAGTATATTGAGTAAATTTTGCATATTTAAGCTGCCACAGCATCACTAGACAACTATCAGAATATCTTAAACCTTAGTCCTTTATGTCAAATATATGTAGAATGGCAACCCAGAGAATGTAATAGATCAGATGTCAATAAATTAACGAGATTGTCGCATTATTAATTAGCAGATTTTGCATTGTTTGCATTTTCCTTGGCTACGCAAGTTACATATAACAACAACTTATAAGTATATATTTAAGCAGAGATACATACATATATTTTGCACTTCATTGCAATCTGATAGTTTTGTTTTTGTGTACAATCACAAACCCATAACTGCCAGATTGCTGACTCTTGATTTTAGTTCTAAATTATACTGAATTGAATATTAGCGACAATTCATATCTTTAAGTTTACAAATTCTTGTGAGAATAAAGTTTGTTCAGTTTGAAAATAACCACAAACAACCGAAGTTGTTTAATTTCATAAATGGCACACTCAGCAGTGATTTTATCTAAAGATAAAATTAAATCGAATCCGTATTCCTAAATTGAAATAAAAACAGTGGTATGTTCCAAAGAACATAAAAACTTATAAACAAAAGTGATCTTATTTGAGAAAAAAAATGAATTCTGAAATGATACAGCAAAGGATCGAACAATTAGAATGTCTCATCCTAAAACAGGATGCCACAATAAAGGAGCAGCAACAACAAAATGCTGTTCTCCAACACCAAATGGAAACTCATCTACAAGTTATGCAACAACAGAAAACGGAGTATGACATGAAAATCCAACAAGCTGAAGCTATTTTGCAACAACATCAACAACAATATCAATCACAGCCACAGTTGCAACACAACACAGCATTTGGCTTGGATACCAATCAAATAATAAATCAATTCAACCAAATTAAACCATTTGGTCCAAGAAACAACCTATCGTCTTTTATAAAAACCGTCGAAAATCTAATTGGATTATGTGGCAATAACTATGAACTTCAAAAGTTTGGAATAAAAATTATAAAAGACCACGAAATTCTTTGGAATTCTTTGGATTCAATTAACCTTCTAGCAGACGACGCCAGCTGGAACGACATCAAAATTCAACTAATAAAGGATTTGGGACCACAAAAGTCCTACTCTTCGGTAATTAATTATTGTTGAAGTATAAAGATAAGTAACCTAAATGAATTATTTAAAATATTTATAGAATCTAAGTATAAACTTAACGACACTTACCTGTATGACGAATCAAAACCTGACTTATACTCTCCACAAAATGTTGACAGAGACCTAACTGATATAATAATAGATAAAATAGACGGACAATTTAGATCTTGCATTATAGACGAAAGACCAACACTGGAGTCACTTTATAAAAGATTCTCTCAATTAAAGTTATTATATGATAAAAGGGCTATAGATTTTAAATCAAGAAAAATAACTAATGCAAAAATCAACACAAACAGCTATAGTGAGAAAAAAGTAACTGATACAAAATTCAATAATAAACAACATTTTAATAAGAAACCTTCAAATAACTACCAAACCAACAACGTTCAAAACAAATATGCCGGTAACTCTCAGTCCCAACAATATGGAAATAGTTCCACACCTATGGATATAGGAAACTTAGAGGACAATGCAGAAAATTAAGTAAATTTTCTTTCAAGTCCACAAAACGATTACTAAACCTAATAACGGTGACAATAGGTAATAGAAGAGTTACTTGCTCAATTGACATCGGCGCGGAAACTAGTATTATGAAACCAAACCTGTACCCAAATGAATTTTTGGAAACACAACTAACCTTTCATGTTCCGAACACTTAATGGAATCAATTCAACATTAAAAGGCATAATAACTACAATGCCTAAAGAGTTCAATATTCCTGGTACACTTACGTGGAAAATAATTGACTTTACAGGTAGAAAATATAATGCGATTATTGGCCAAAATTTTCTTATTCCACTGAAAGCCAAAATAGATTTAGAAAAAGAATATATTAACATATTGGGAAGGAAAATCCTATTTGATGAAGAATCTCCATATCATATAAACAGTATCCAAACTATTAACGACTATTATTTCGAACAATCGACGAATTAAATTTAAGTAATTTAAATAACGAAGAATACTTAAAACTGACAAAACTATTAAACGAATATAACGACTTATTCTATAAAGATGGCGATATTTTAACTTGTACGGAGGAAATTCAACACGAAATCCCGACGGCTATTAATACACCCCTTTATTCAAGAACATATAGATTTTTCAACCCTCGACCTTGCAAAAGGTTTCCACCAAATTTTAGTAAAACCGGAAGATAGGGAGAAAACCGCATTTTCCACTCCATTCGGCCACTATGAATTCATAAGAATGCCGTTTGGCTTGAAAAATGCCCCATCAACCTTCCAAAGGCTCATGAACTCCGTGTTGAAAGACTATGTTAATAAAATATGCTTTACTTAGACGACATTCTAATATTTAGCACATCCTTAGATGAGCATTTACTTAACCTGGGGAAAATTTTCAATCGGCTTCGGGAAACTAAATTGAAAATACAAATTGATAAATGCAGTTTTCTTCAACACCAAACTGAGTTTTTAGGGCATATCCTGACTGACATGACATGACTGGGTTTTATCGAAAATTCATAAAGAATTATGCCAAAATTGCATTCCCAATGACAAAATTTTTAAAGAAAAATGAAAAAGTCAATATTAATGATCCCAATTTCATTGTAGCTTTTCAAAAATTAAAAGACATTCTTCACGGTGTCCCTGAACCAAGTTTAAATGGACAAAAAAACCACTCTTGATTTCCCTTCGACCATCGAAAGTTTCACCATCGAGAAGTTCAAAAACGCAAAAATCAGCCAAATCCCCGGAGCCGTTTTCAAAAAAACACAATTTTAAGATTTTTTTCGTCAAAAATGAGAAAATTCGAGAAATATATATTTTTTTTGAATTTTGATTTTTTTTTTTTGCAAGAATGTGTACAAACATCTGCACATCTTCTAGGAATACAAAACAATCACTCAGCTTCAACTAAATTTCAATAAAAATCAAGTTTATTTCGTGATCGATATTGGAATGAATGTCTTGAATTGTTTGTAAAGCACCATCTACTGGAATATTAATAAGTGTTTGCCTTTTGGAAATATTAAAAAAGAATATGATAAGCGTGTAAAAAATTAATCTTTATTCACAAATCGATGACACTTCATTCGAATCGATGACACTGTATATCGAAAGTAAATGACGGAATTTATTTCAAGTCTTTTTGGTTGAATTATCCAAAAATTGGGGAAAAAATCATTCTTTAAACATGGCGGGAGTTATATTCCCGTACAGCTCTCAGTAGTTTAGTATTATAATCTGGATGTGTGCCGTTTACTTTGTAATTCACCCATGTCTTTTTGAAGTCGTGATGAACGGACTCCATAGCTTGTTCGCTGTAGTAACCTAGTCCACAGTCCATTTTGCGGCAAAAGTATGGCACGTGAAAAAATACGGCATGAACTTTCGGAGTGATTGAGATTCGCAGGTCTAGATAACTTGTTTTGAATTGCGAAACATAAACCTCAAATTTTTCGTCAAGGATAGTTGAAAAACACGAATTCACTACATTTAAAAAGTCACTAAAACATTTGACATACTTCAAACAATGGATGTTACATTTTGCCCGAAGAATATCTATTCTGTTTAACAAAGTTTTGCAGGCATTTCCAGCAAAATCAGAAGCCCCATCTACGAAATCTTTGGAGACGTTGCAGGACTTAGCCCATTCATCGGCATCGTGCTGGAATTTTTTCAGCATGTGGTTATACAGGGTGTTTACAACTCCCAACATCAGATGAAGTTCAGGTGAAGTTCCTGTAAATATGGGCTCGTGGATGTTACTGTGGAAGTTCTTGGAATTAGTTTTTTGAAGGCCTCTGAATTTTCACAGCAGGTACCAATGGTTCTGTAATTTGCGCCCATATTTAAATTGTCTTTCGATGCGGTGCACCACGTACACGGAAAATGGCAAGAATGTCCCATAATACCAGTCAGGATATTGGCTAGTTTCAGATCCGTAGCAATGATTGTGTTAGTACATTGCAAATTCAGACAAGACCAGAGAGTACGAACATTCATGTAGTTTTCTTGCGTATTAGAAATAATTCCAAGAATGATCAACTTCTTCACACCCGAATCCTTAAATTTCCTGGCTTGTACTTGATCTTGATATTGTTGTCTCGCTTTCTTGATACCCGAATTGCCATCAGCTTCATCAAACTTGGATTGAATAGATAAACAAATTTTCAAAAATCCGCCACCACCGTCAATACCGAATTTCAAATCCACTTCCTGCAATGCTCTTTTTTCTTTAATATAGTCAACCAATCCTGGCACGTCATTGCAATACACAAATACAATACACAGATGTTTTTATTGCCTGGGAATTTTTGGTATTCACCACTTCGCAAAATCGAGACTCGAAAAAGGAATCAAGACGATGATTTAACAAAAACAAGTCCTGTCTTAAGTTGGATTGGAATATTTTCCTCTTCACAGCAGCAACTCGCAACGCAGCAGTCATCGAATTTGTTTTTCTTGTCGACAGACCTAAATCTGTAGTGATTTTTAATATATCGGTAGCTGCGAGTGTTTGTGTTCCCGAACAGCTGGCAACATTGGTTGTATTCACGAACACTGGTACTTTTCCCCCTTTTTTCTGGGATAAACACAACTGCCCATGTTTTGTTGAGTTTTCTGGTGCAACTGAAATGTCTTTCAATATTGACGATGTCAAATGTTCCTTTTCTTTTAACGATAAATTATTTTTAATTAGGTCAGTCAGAGTTGAAACGCATTTTGAAGAAGTGCAGAAATTCTTGGTATCCAGTTTTCGTCCGCATTTATTACATTTCCTATGAGCCGCTTTATTTTTCGTAATTTTTCCCCGAATTATGTTCTGTGGTGGAGCTCGCACAAGTTTACATAAATTGCACTCACAAAGTATATTATCCTGAGATCTGGTTGTACATGAAAGTGCCGGGAAATTCGAATAGTCTGGAAAAGACAACGTGGCTTGATCTCCGAAACCTTGCTTACAGGATTTGTACAGAACGATTTTGCAAGTACTGCAAACAGCGGATGGGTATTCTCTATCGTCAACATTAATATTTACCACATTTTTTATTTTGCTCTTCAATATGCCTACAATATTCCACATCTTGTCCTTTTTCTTCAAACAGAACAAACAGACTACGGATCGGTTCTCTTCATGTGTTCGAGCATGGTCTTTTGACTTTCGCGGCATTTTTAATTTTTTCACACAAGCAACATATCTACACCACTTTATTAGTAAATGATTCTCGATTTGAACTTTTTTTTATTTTTAAATTGAGTGGTCGACTTTAATCGCGAGAACTACATACATATGGTTTTGAATCTACTGCCCATAGACTATGACAATCAACAAATACAAAACAACAAAAGAAAATCAACGAAAACAAAAATAATTCTCAAAAACACCTGTTAACAGTACTTCTATTCATTAAGCCGACTTTAGACCAGTGGATATGTCGGCCGATTTTGCGTGTTGGCCCGACCAAACTTTCAGTGTAAAGTGATGTTGGGCAGTTGGCCCAACATGTTAGGCAAAAATCAGTTTTGGCGAAAAAAAAATTAAAATTGTGTTTTTTTGAAAACGGCTCCGGGGATTTGGCTAATTTTTGCGTTTTTGAACTTCTCGATGGTGAAACTTTCGATGGCCGAAGGGAAATCAAGAGTGGTTTTTTTGTCCATTTAAACTTGGTTCAGGGACACCGTGTCTTATAAACCCTCCCATATTGAGGTACCCAAATTTTAATAGGAAATTTAAACTTATATCGGATGCTAGCAATTATGCATTGGGGGATGTCTTAACACAAGATGGCTATCCAATCTGTTATGCATCCAGAACACTTAACGACCATGAGAAAAATTATTCGACCATTGAGAAAGAACTCTTGGCTATAGTGAGGGGCACTAAGTATTTTAGACCTTATCTGTACGGAGTAGAATTTGATCTCAGTACGGATCACCAACCACTTAAGTGGCTACAAGCCAAAAATAATGGCAAAGATATTAACCCCAGATTACAAAGATGGCTTGTCCTCCTTATGGACTACAATGCCAAAATTGAATATATTAACGGAAAAGAAAATCATATTGCGGAAAATGAGTCTACATCATTATTAGAAGGGGAAACAATGCATCCTCAAGGGAAAAATGTAAACGACAATTTTCCAATTTTAACCACAGTTATTAATCGCTTTGGATTTCAAATAATAATTACTGAGAGGAAAACTATGGACTCCATGTGTATATTTGATAAAATCAGAATTTTTTTGGATAACAATGACCTAAATTCCCCGGGAATAGGTAATTATCTCAAGCAATTTCCGCTTAAGGGACAGGTTGTAGTGTTTTCAAATGTCAACGAAGGGAAATATTACCAATTTGAAAAAGTTATACAAAATTTATATCAGAATAGAAATGATGTAAAATTTTTTAGATGTTTATGTTTCGCTAAAGACATTGAAGACATTGATGAACTGAAAAAACAAATATCATTATATCATAAATATGAAACCGGTCACTCCGGAATCAACCCAACATACGAAGGAATAAAACATAAAATATATAACCCCAAGTTAAAATTAACGATTCACGAGGTAATAAATAACTGCGATTACTGTACATCCGCGAAATATGATAGGAACCCAATAAAACCGAAATTTCACCTTACACAGAGTCCTTCCACCACAAATGAAATAGTACATGTCGATACATATGTAAACACGAAACAATCGTTCATTATCTTCATAGATAAATTCTCTAAATTTGCAATTCAATTCCATCTTCCTGACAGGAACAATCAAACCATAATTCAAAAACTAAGAGAATTTTTGGCTATCAAGGGCAATGTAAAAAAATTCGTATTCGATAACGAGTTCAACACACCCAATTTTCGAAAATTCTTAGATGATAACAATATATTATACCATGCAACAAAACCGAATAGCCACACAGGAAATTCGGACGTAGAACGGCTTAATAATACCATAACCTAAAAAATTAGAGTATTAAACCTAGAGGACAATATACCAATCATATCCCAAATGGCAAAAGCAATTAAATGCTATAATAATTCTTTGCATTCATCGATCAAATGTACTCCCTTTGAAGTGGAACAACATAAACTTGATCACAATATAATAAAGGAAAGAATTGATGCAAACAAGAATAGAGTGCTAAATAGAGGAAACGGAAAAAGGGAAGAATATATCGAAAACAGAAGAGAGAGCTACATAAAGAACTATAGAAGTTTAAGACATAAGGAAGTACCAAAATATAGAAAACAAACACTAAATAATATACATCCTTCTAATATCAAACGCCCTTTTAAATTTTCAGAAATTCATTTGGATAATAATTGCCCTGATAATCATCCCAGCGACTAAAGCTTCACTACAAGTGAACACACTTCATCAGAAAAAAGGATTTGAGATAATTAGAATTAGACCAGTGGAAATAATTAATCAAACTATTACTATACTTCATTTAATAGACACCAATCAATATTATAAGGTAATAGAAGATATAGAATTAAAAATAACAAATTTACATATACCCCCAAATAGTCTTATTGAAAGTCAAATACAAAGACTAAAAACTAAAATTAAATCGATTAGCCTCCGAACCTCCACTTACAGAAAGAAGAGAGGATTACTAAATATTATTGGTTCAGCACACAAATTTTTGTTTGGTACTATGGATAACGAAGATAGAAATGACATTTTAACACATTTAAATTTATTATCCGAAAATAATCACAATACCATAGAAAACCTCAACAAGCAAATCACGATAAACGATCATTTTCAAAAAAGTATTGAATTGCTTCAGTCCACTATGCGATCATCGAAAATTTAACAACGAAAAATAATCATATAGCAGTTCAAGTACTATATGCAGACATTATGTTAAAACTTAATTACATTGAAGATAAAGTTAATCAAATACAGAATAGCATTGCTTCAGCTAGGAACCACATATTACACCCGAATATACTTACATCTGACGAAATCATGACTTATGACATTGACTTTTACAAACTTCAACTCATAAAATTAGACATTATTTATTACAAAGATGATTTATTAGTTATTGCCCTAAAAATACCTTCAAATTGTTTTACTACAGATTTAAGGGCAATATTCCCAATGCCAAATTTAAACTTTTATGAAATAGATGATAATGTAGAGTATTTTGTAAATGTTAATAATATAACATACACATTCAAAGAAAATACGCCATTAAAATACTTAGACATAAGTTCAAGCTGTATAGTAACGGAAAACTGCAAGTTAAGAGTAAACAAAAAAATTTCAAATAATAAATGTCGACGATGAAACAATAATAATAAAAAATGCCATAAGAAAAAAATTAACTCAAAATTGTGACGATAGGGAATTGAATTTAAATGGAAATTATTTAATATCCTTTTATAGTTGCGAAATTCAAATTGATAATTTCATATATCTTAATAAAAATGAAAGGGTATTTGATAAATTTCACTATGAAACCGATATAAATGCATTTACAGAAAATTTCAATATATCGTTCCAAAATATATCACTTGAAAAAAATTATCAAAATATAAGAGAAATAAAAGAATTAAAGTTACATAAAAATATAAGTTATGGAATAAATATTTCAATAACAATCACAATTATTATTATAATTATTATACTAATTTGTTTTCAAAAGAAAAATAAAATAAAAATTAAGATAAGTGAACCTTCTTGTAAAGTAAAAGAAATTGAAAAAAAATATGAAATAGAAGAATAAGTAATTAAATTCAGGAGAATTTATTAACAAAGGGCAGAGGAGTTACATATAACAACAACTTATAAGTATATATTTAAGCAGAGATACATACATATATTTTGCACTTCATTGCCATCTGATAGTTTTGTTTTTGTGTACATTCACAAACCCATAACTGCCAGATTGCTGACTCTTGATTTTAGCTCTAAGTTATACTGAATTGAAGATTAGCGACAATTCATATCTTTAAGATTACAAATTCTTGTGAGAATAAAGTTTGTTCAGTTTGAAAATAACCACAAACAACCGAAGTTGTTTAATTTCATAAGTCGCACTCTCTTGTCATCCGTGAAGACAACAAGATGTGTTTTTGCAAATACAGGGTGGCGCAATATAACGTGCATATTTAAAAAATAGATTAAAAAATAAATACAAAAGGTATGGTTAAAATAAATCTAAGGCATTGTGGAGTAATAAAAGGAGTTTATTTTTTTAAAAATAACATCATCTACGACGGCACTTCTCGAACCGCAAACGAAAATTATTGAAAACTTTCTTCAGTAATTCTGGTGTAATGGCTGCCATTTCACCACGGATATTCTCCCTGAACTGAACGACGTTTCTTGGATTATTACTGTAGACTTTGTGTTTGAGGTATCCCCACAAAAAAAAGTCAAGAGGCGTCAAGTCTGGACTACGTGTTGGCCATGGGATATCACCTCTTTTCCAAATCAGTCTGCCAGGGAACATCTGCTTCACCACCGCCATGGAGTCATTTGATGTATGACAGGTAGCTCCATCTTGTTGGAACCAAGTTCTGGAATTCACTATTCTTGAACTTTCAATTTCTGGAGCCAAAAATCCGTTCAACATTTCAACATAGTGTTCCGTATTAACCGCGAAGAAAAAAGGACCAATTATTCCTCTGCCAGAGATTGCTGTCCATACTGTCACTTTAGGACTATGCAATGGTTTCTGGTGTTTGACTTTGGGGTTTTCACAGTTCCAGTAACGACAATTTTGACGGTTTACGAACCCATTCATAAGAAAATGAGCCTCGTCAGAGAAAAGGATATTGTCAAAATTGGAAAATCGATTAAGCATTTTATTAGCAAATGCGAGTCTTTCTACGAAGTCAGACTCTTTCAATTCTTGTGTTAATTGCAGCTTATATGGATGCAGTTTAAGATCCAATGTTAAAATTCGTTGCAAACCTCGTCGCGATAATTGTAAGACAGACGATCTCTTGCGAGTCGACATTTGTGGATTTCCTCGTACTGACTCCATAACTCTCTCAACATTGTCTTCGGTCCTAGATGTTCTTGGGCGACCATTTGCTTGTGGTTTAAATGTTGAACCGGTCTCTTCAAAACACTTTACCCATATTTTAATTAAATTAGCACTCGGAGCTTCACTAATTCGCCGTAGTCAACATTCAGCACAACATAGTCGCCTAGTAGCAATATATGAACGAGAGTTCTCGTAAAATGCGCGTACGCAATATGCGCGACGCTTCCCGTCGAAGTGATTCATAGCGCCTAAGACTCCATGACCCGCCAACCCAACGATGTAGGCGCCCCTCCCCGCCTGCGCCTTTTCTACCCCGCAAAAAAAGATGATGCAATATGCACGTTCTATTGCGCCACCCTGTATTTGTGTTTTTCTCTAATTATTAATTATAAGTCCAACATATTTTATTTAAAGAAACTAATAAATTAATTATTTGTATGTAGACTGTGAGTGTCTTAATTGAGCCAGAGAAGGTCGAGATCATACCCACATATATGTGCCAATGTCCATCAATGTAGGAGAATCGTCTCTAGAGATACCAGCATATTATCCAAGTACCTATCAAAACAATTTCCCACAGGAAGAGTGGATATGGTTGAACTTTTGCGTAGGGAAAGCTTCTATGGAAACACTTTCTACCATTTCCAAATAGAAGTGAGTATTACGGGTTTCAGTATCATCAGATAAGTGTCAGAACAATTGTTTTATTTTTTATACCATGCACGTAGAGTCATCTTGCTGCAGGAAGTGTGCCTGGAGGCGCCTTCTATAAGAAAATGTCATTGAATACATCTTTCTATCGGAACAGTATTAATTGAGGTGCTTGTTGGGAAAGTGCCCTTTTTATGGATACATTCTTTTGCAGGAAAAGGGTACATGGAGGTATCTTTTTACAGGAAAGGTGTCCATAGGGGGCACCTTCTGTAGGAAAAATGTCCCTGGAAGCACCTTCCTACAGGAAAAATATACTTGGAAACACTTGTCTATAGTAAAAGTACAAACCGGGACCCATATAGGTGCTATATAAATATTTTGCTATGGGAAGAGTGCCACGTATATATTATTCTACAAGAAAAGTTTCCCCGGATGCAACTTTCCCTGAATACTCCTTCCTACAGGAAGAATGTGCCTGGATGTACTTTCATATATAGGTAGAAAAAGTGGCCCTGAAGACCCTTTTCAATAGGAAGAGTAGATGTTTTTTTGTTTTAGGGAAAGTGTGTTATAACAAGTTGCTCCTGGAGTTTCATTTTTATAGGGAAAATTTTCTTGGAAACATGTGCCCTGCATATTATTTTCTGTAGAAAAAGTCCCCTTGGATGTACCTTTCTATAGAAAACGTACTCTGAAGTCACCTTTCATAGGAAAAGTATAAATAGACAAACTTTTCTGTAGGAATAAATATTTTTAATGTCATTCACATATGCTTGCATACACTGAGTTTCGGACCATAATTTTTTAAATTTCGTGTGGGATATGATATTTTTATTTCTCGTTTCATCCCCGGCATTGACGTTGTATCCAATGTTGAACATGTATGCAAAAGTTTTTTTTTTGTCAACCGGTTAGATTACTCAAGCGTTTAACGTTTCGGATTTCAGTAATAATTCTTCTTCACAAAATCGCATTCACACGTTTAAAAGTTTAAATAATCAGGGCATAATCAAAAAATCAAAGAATTAGCGCAATGTTCTAATATAATACACAATTTCTCTCAGGATATCGTTCACTTCTTTCCAATTGCATAACGAACATAAACCTATAACTTATCACGAAAATATGAAAGTATGATATAAAAATATCTCAGAACGTGTTGTAATATACTTTCTTTTAAAGTAAATTTAAATTCACTACGACTCGTAGTAAAATTAATCCACAAAAAAAATATTATATTCAGAAAAGCGGTGAAATTCCGCAGTTCGCCTTTATAGTAAGTACTGCACTAGATTTCAAAACTTACAAAAGAAGGCATTTGGAATGCAAGCCATTTCGTTTGTTGGAAGAAGGCAGCGAATTAATTAATACGCCTTTGTTGTAAGCAAATAATGAAACATCAATTATCCAATTTAAATATAACTGAGACGTACAAAATTGTAATAATATGAAATAATTTAAAAAAAAATTGTAATGTTTTAGCTTTTGCCTAACATTGAAAAACTTCATATTAAGCTGCGGGGAAATCTGTGCGTAAACATAACTTTTTAATTTATTTAACGATTAACAGATGTCAGAGAAACTTGTGGCAGTTGAGCCACCACGAATTAAAAGCACAGTTTTTCAGTTCTTAATATTGAACCACTATAAAATTTTATTTAAAATAAAATATTATGTGTTCTACTTTAAACTTAAACTATAATGTAATAACAACTGCAGCGGGGCAGACAGAACAACCGTGTGGATCGACTTAAACTTTTCAACTGTTGCTACGCCTGTTGTTTAACAAACCAAAGGGTCACTCAAAGCAAAAGTCTTATTTACTCTGCAAGTGCCAAAAACATGAAAATAAATGAACAGTACAAGAAGAGCAGCAAAACATAATGCAATTTTCTAACAAAAGTCTTTGACAACATAAACCAAAACAATGATCAACATATATATGTGTATGTATACCTATATACGCACAAGTCTAGCGACAAAACAGACAAACGAGAAAGATGACAGTTATCCATCACTGACCGCGATCAATAACAACAACAACAGTGATGGACAAATATATAGCAACAATATTAGAAAAAATATACTTGATTAATTAATGATAAAAATACATATGGCTAATTATAAATAAATTGACAATACGAATTAAAATAATCATTTCTCCAACAGATGTTAATGATAATAATAACATACGAGTACACGACAATTATTTCAAATTCTACAAAAATGTTAAAAAGTGTGTGTAAAAAGCTTTTGCATAATAACTATATTTTCCTTTGAAATTGCATTAGTTTACTATACGATCCGGTAATTAGTAATTGGCCATTAGATTAGAGGCGTAAATGGGAAGATACGAGTATGCACCCTAATAGCACAGCTCCTTTGCTGTACTTTGCCCTCCTCCCCTGTGATAAAAATAGATAGCACTAACTACTCAATAAAGGATAAGATCCTGTCTCGGATTATTATACCGCAAGGAAACCCAAAGTACAGATTTTAAATTTGCTACTTCATTCCCAAATCTGTAGTATTTTATTATCCCAGTAATCGCACAAAAACTATTTTGATAGAGATTTGAATTCAACGAATGACCGTAATAATAATAATGACAGTTTGTCAAAATGGGAATTTATCTTCAATCTGCAATGATCGTCCATAAGAGAAGAACACTCACTGCCTGATATGTAAAAAATGGGCTAATTTCGAGCAAGTTTTGTTACAAGCTAACTGTAAATGCAGTATACCAAAAGAACGCAAATACTATTTTTTTTTTTTTGTAAATTTAATTCATATTTGTTGCATATTTTCCATGCAACTCTAAAACCTACAAACAGAATTTGCCTAATAAATAAAAAAAAAAAAAAACAAGACAACACGGTCTTAAGAAAGCGACCATGAGTGATTTTATTTGGTCTATTGAGCTGCTACGAAGCTGAGGTATTGTCAGCCATAATTTCTATTTATACATAGGTAGGATACATAGGTATTTACGTAAATCGTATATATATGAGGCATCATTCGCAGGCCACTGAAAGATATGGAAGACCTCTCTATAGCAGATTTCTGTTTACGAGTATGTTTCTCCTCGAAATAAGGCTTCATTCGAAAGTTGCTGAAAAATGTGAGTGAAGTATGTAGTATAGCAGAGAATAAGTAATGTTAGAAACCATGGCCCCTATAATATTTCAAAAATAATTTTTTTACAGCATATATTTTGGGATACATTTTTGTGTGTGGAATTGTTGCTAAATTACAGCTTAATTGCTAACATTTTCGCGATGTTTTTCTTTTTGAAAATTCTTAACTTAATTATAAAGGCCCGGATACATAAAAATTTCAAGCTTTAATTAATGCTCTTTTACACAAAATTACACTTAAATCACGAAAGTTGTCTTGATTTCGAAAACTGTGAAAACTTTTATCTATGAGAAGGGCTCTGGACGTGGCACATTCCGACTGGTTTCGCTCAAAATTAGTTTAGTTTGGGATTGTGTGGGTAATATGCGGTCTATTTTTATACTGTATTACTATATTTATATGTGGTTTACTTTATATCAAATGCTGTAGTTAAAAGAAATAGATAAAAACTAGTAAATTAAATTACGCACTAGAGTTAAAACAAATAAAGTCTAAGGTTTATTAACATATGAGATCAAAACGGTAGTTGAAAACTAAAAAATTCTGATGCTTGGAAAGTCTAAATTTGTGTAGAGTCTGTTCGAGTCTTATAAAATATTTTTCTATATAAGACGTAGCAAGAAGAATAAATAATGTATTTTCTCATAATATTTGATTTCATTTAAAAAAGCTACCATTTAATGGGAACATAAAGTCTAGCTTTAAATTCCTTTGAACCTAGGAACCTAAATTCTTGTATTGATCAATTACAAAAAATGGCGAAAAAAATATAGTTTAAAATATTTAAATTATAACTAAGTATTGTTAATAGCTTGGATATTAAACTCGTATAGAGCGGCATGACCTAAAAAATTCTGCTGCTCCCGTTTTTGCATAATATCACGGGTAATCCCTTTAATGGGACGGTTTATCGCGCCCTGCTGATTCAGTTCACAGGCATAAACGAAAGAGCATGAAAGAGCAGTCAGAAACTAGTGGTAAGGTACGAGGGCGGTCGCAAAACTAGCTGGTGAGAAGTGATGGTTGCCACTAAAACATATATTTTAAGTTTCAAGGCGATGTTGGAAAATAAAGAAAAATGATCGCAACTTTTTTGCGTCTTCGTTAGGTGAACTTATTTTGGGGCGCACTCTTATAAGGCATCATCTTTATTCAATGAAACTGCTGAATACACGTTAGTGTATTTAAGCATTACACCTTGTCTCCGTTTATTATGCCGCAGAGAATAAATATTAGTTTCTAGTTTAATTATTTAAATTCGTCTCGTTTCACGCAGAAGAAATAGTATCTTATACTTATAGACTATGGAAATATAATTAGTTACAATAGGTAGGAATAAACCGAAAATGAAAAATACAGTAAAAAGTAACTTACAAACGTAAATATAAATATTGTGTAAGTAAAAAACATATAGAGATATTGTTCGGATGTGGTTATAATTGTATCAAGTATCGTAGGGGAAGATAAGAATATTTCCAAAATTGAATTTTATTGAAAAAGTAAGAATATTGTGAGGAAGCCAGTTTCAGAGACGTATTGCATTAAGGAAGAATAAATAGGAAGATAGTATGAGCTGTAGATCTCTCGCAGATCTGGCAAATCTAATACATATAATTAAATAAGTATGCCGGTTTTGTACAACATATTTTGTGCAATCTTGTTTTTATTTTCAGATTAAACACCACATACCGACGATGCTCACGACGATGTAATCTATGTATATATCCAGTAATATTGTTAAAAGCCACTTTTAACTTCCTAAAAAAAGTTGAGGTTTTTTCTGTTAATAGTCAAATTCGAACTTTGTAAATTTTATGTTAGCGTTCCACGGGGCCGCATGTCTATTATCGACAACGAAAGCGACGTGATCTCTCCACTTTAGCTTGTTTTTAAGAGCAATACCCAAATTTTCAGGTTTTGAGACGATTTCTACTGAAGTGTTGGCAACAATTATATTGAATGATTTTTTTTTTTTTTTTTTTTTTTTTTTAATGAGAAGCTATTTTGATTTTGCGAGATTAAGACTAAAGCTTTGGCCCATCTTGATTCAGTAGATTAACAGCATTATTAATAAAAAACTTCGTGGAGATGAGACGAACCTGCACATAATCTGTACACATGTGAATATTACAGTTTACAATATGGGGAGGAATATCATTACATTACATACTGTATAATAGATGGAATAAATGGATAGGATTTAATAAGGCTTATAGAGTCGAATGACTTCGAGTGGGCAAGCAGTACTAACATTGATATTTGATTCGAAAATATTTTCGTCTGTTTCCAAATTTGGGGATATTGTGACCTAAGGATAATCGAACTAAACATGTAACGTGCTGTAATATAGAAGACAATATTAATTTGAAAAGCAGTTTTTGACTTTATTTTCATAATACGTTCTGTGCGAAGTGCTGAGTTACTATCATCCGTATAATATGCATTATTATGATTACCAATTGGAATATTTACAAAAGTGATATTTAATTCATTGGGGTTCTTATGACAATTATTTATGCTTGTGTTTTCCCTATACCAATCTTCCTGATGTCTCGGAAACACATCACGAAGATTGTTAATTGCTTTATCAAATTGTTTAACGAAATAAAAGGGTTTGTTATATCTTATGGAGTTGTTGACTCAGTTCCGAAATTGCTTATATTCATTATGGAAATCAAAAATTCTTTTGGTCCGCTAGGGCTTTTTTTTCGGCATCAATCCATGGCTGTGTGTAGCTAGTAATAGTCTTGGAGTTTAAGGGTGCATGATTACTATGTAGAAGACTGATGTGATGAGCCAATAATTCAATTGATTCATTGATATCTAATATACACAAGCTAGTATTCCATTCAATCGGCATAAGTTCGTCATATAGTGTGGGATATACGATCCTAAATTTTAAAATCGGTATAGTCAGAGTTATTTGAAGATTATGTGACAAGAAATAAAGATCGTATTAAGATCATGCCGAAAGCTGATCGTATAAAAGAATTTTTTGTATTGAACTAACGGAGAAAAGATCAAAAAGAGTATTCGTCGAGTGTAGAGAGTTGGTATGGATCGAGCTAGTTTACCGATTTACTTTATTAGCAACTACGTAACATGCGAAGTGTGTCATATACACATATATAGGGTTATTCACTTAGTGGTTTCAAATCTGCCATTACATCCGCAGAAAGTTGTTGTTTGATGGTTTGGTGTACTGTAGGTTTGATTGGACAGTAAATAACATTGTATTTCGTACATAATGACAAGGTAAAACATTATAGTGAAATAAAAGTTTCACCGAAATCATAGCTTTATATGTATTTTAGTTAACTTTACTTGAAAACGAATAATGGATAACCCTACACTTACAAAAATGCGTTTTTTCACAATTTACGATTTACATTACGTGGAAAACAATTCTTGTAGTTAGTCCATCATTCTATTTTACATATATTTAAGTTCGGATTGAAGTAAAATCTCCAGTTCATAGTAGGCCAATGATTTAAAAACATAAACGAAGAAATACTATCAGTAAAATGTCGTAACTGTCCACAATCATTGCAACTGCAAATTTATGTCGACATTATGTCCATTTTCCAGGTACTAAATAATATAAAAACAATGCTAATATTTTATCTCTCTTGGGCTTCTGAGAAAATATGAGAATTGAAGCTGTCATTAATATGCAAATAAAGCCGTCAGTGGTCGACTATTGTGCATATGATCGTAAATACGACGACCGACACTATCAGCGGTCACTTCTAGTTTTTAAGCAATTTGCATATCCTCACACAAATGATCAGAATTGTTCATTACGTCGAAAGATATAAATGCATGTAAGCCTACTGGCGGAAAGCACTCCCCTATCCCTACCATTAGGCGGAACGTAGTTTGTTTTTTTTTTAATGTCACCGGTATACTCGAACTGACCAATTATATTTATCCATAAATGAAATCGTTTCAATAGTCACCTCAATAAATCAATTTATAATTAACACCTAAGATCACAATTGATAGTGTGAGCAGTTTATACGATGTTTGGGTTTTAAAATGTTTGTGTTTGTTTGTGGTATCGAACTTACACTCGTCGTTTTGAAGAGTGTTTGATAAAATGGAATACGGTGTATGATAGGTCGTCTAGCAGGCGTTAAAGAATATACCTATATTATAGAGAAAAATGGCTAAATGAATTTCACTGGGAGGTATCCGTAAAACGATTTTGGGGGAGGAAATTGTCTTAAAAAACCGTGTCCTTAGTGAAAATACGTTGTTCGGCGAGAAAAGTGTTTAGAGAAACTATTTTAGCAAAGAAAACTACATGTCATGTAGCCAAATTTTTGGGAAGAAGTTTTTCTAAAGGAAAAGAGAAAAATGGCTGATGAGTCGCTTTTCCTGGAGAAATGCTTGTTGAGATTCTGCTTTTAGGAAAAAGTATGTGATGAGATGCTTCATAGAGAAAAGTGTCTAATAAAATCCCTTCCCTAGAGAAAGATGTTCTTTATCCAGAAAAGTCACTGTTTTCGTAGCAGGAAATTATCGATTGGGAGCCGTCTGGAAAGTTGCTGTTCATAAAGAGGACGTCATTCTTTCTCTGCAAACGTATTGACATTTGATAAATTTGTTGCACTTATTTGCTTATATTGTTGATAAATTAATTTCTCTGTCACAGGAAGACATAAGAGGATGGTAGTTTCTGCGTGAGAGGAACCTTCATAAGCCCACGGAGTTCTAACTCGTTGTTTTAATACACATACGTAAGTATAAGTATAGTATACATAAGTATCAAATTGAATTATGTTGAAACAATCTTGGTTTGATTTTCGAAATAAAGTAAAACAGCAAAACACTCGCGTTCTAAGATACTTATGTGGCATAGGAATTGTAGGGATACCAACAAAAAGAAAATCGTTCGTATATACCAAATTTTAGGAAATAATTTACTTTTATAGAGAATAGTTTGTGATCACGCTAAGTATAGCCTCATTGCTTGCAGTTAGTTTAGTTTACATGTTTTTAGTACGTAATTTGCTTATTTCCAGTCCAAAATTATTTACTAGTCAGTTTAATATTTCCTCCCACTTTAACCATATTATGATCAGACAGCGAAGTAAGAAGTGGAAAGTGAATTTAAAGACAAAAGAACGCGCATTTCACAAAACTAAATCGGCAAGTATCATGAAAAAAAGTATAACAGAGTGACAAAATTTAAAAAATTGGACTTAACCCGTTGAAATTGGCTGACACTGTTTGTGAAAATTATTTCACAACCAATCTTTGAACAGGTCAGTCATTTGAAATTTGATAGACACTTTTAAATTTCCCACGACTGAAACAAACCCATCAACCAGAGAAAGAGAATTGTACCCCTAACCTTAAAGAAGTGTCTGTTGCCCTCAATGAAATATTATGTTATGTTTTTCAAATACAAATTTTAAACAGATCTCCGATTTAAGTGTAGCGCTATATGAATGGCTCAGTTGCCAAATCGATTAACTCCATAAAGCAAATAGTTGAGAAAAATGAGGAAATAGTATATATTATAATTCATAATTCCAGTTAAATCCTAAATTCGAATTGATGATGTAGACTGCATTACTGCAGATGTATCTTGTATCCAACTCCATTTTGAAACTAAAGGATGGATAACATGGAATATATCGTTATTTTTATTACAATTTTTATATGATTAAAGGAGTTAATCGATTTGGCTTCTGAAAAAAATTACTAATTCACAATCATTTTTAAATTTTTTTTTACAGGAAAGTAAAATATATACATTTACAAAAAAAACAATAGTAACTGTTCTATTACATAGCCAAAATTTAATAGTTCAAACAAAAAGTTGAGAAAAATTAAAAAGAAGTAGGTTTATATTGCTTTTAAACGTTTAATTATAAATTAACCACAAATTATTTTATATCAATTTTTTTAAGATTTTAGAAAAAAATAAATAAGAATAACTGCTCTGTTACATATATTTTTTTAAATTGATTTATCAGCAACGTAAATGATGTCTTCTTCGTAAGCTGCATTTGAGCTCCCGTCATTTCGATTCGTCCTTAAATTTTTATAGTAGTCATGTTTAATTGGAGGAATGAATTTTAACAAGTCCATCATATCTTTTCTCTTTTCTCGCGTCACAGTTCTGCCGGTTGGATACAATAAAGGCTGGTCTACATTTTTCAGACAGAGTGGTCTACCTGCTACAGATTTTCTTATATCAATGGCATTAAATTCTGAATTTTCGTTAAAGTCATACTTAAATTGTATAAGATGTGGTTTAGACTTTTCTTATTTTATCCAGTGCATTTTTAGTGGCATCTTTGTAACAATTACCTTTCTGTTAATGATAGCATTGTCTAAAGAACTTGTAGATAAAAAGTCCTGATGTGTCATTTGAACCATATGAAACGGTACTTTCTTTTTACTAGTTTTTATTACCTATATATTGTACCAATCATCTGGGGAAAAAATGTTCTGAGTTTTTTTCGCTTGAGATTCGATAATAGCGAACTGTGTCCACTTGCGAGAAATTTCATTTCAATTGACTCAGCACATATTTCTGTACTTAGAAGCAATCTCAATAAACTTAAAACAGTTTTTATATTTCTGTTTTAACCAGTACATGAATCTAAATAAGTTATTATAGTCTTAACATTTTTAGCGCAAGTCTTTATGTACTTTACTAGACATGAAGAAATTTCCTGAGATCCGCGAGATCCTTCAGTTTCTGGCCAAACGAACATGTGGCTTATATTTTTATTAAAATCATGGAGTATGGAGTAAATCAGATTGGCTTCTGAAAAAAATTATTACTCTTCAATGGCTAAAAACATTTTGTCATTTAGTGGTGTTCATTTTTATTTTTACTAAGTTTTCTTATGAACAGTAACAATTTGACATCTATTAAATACTTTCGAAAAATTCAAAAAGTGGAGTTAATCGATTTGGCATCTGAGCCATTCATATAACGAAGGAATCATGTCAAGCGTACCTTCAGTTCACACTGGATGACGGAGAAGAGACCAAAGTTCGGAACAAATGGTCTATGCAGGTTTTCTAATGCTGAAATCAGTTATTTTTGACAAGTTTATTCAATATGTTATTTAATATAAAAAATAAATTAAAAATAAAATAAATTAAATCAAGCTGGTCGCAAGCACTATAAAAAATTTAAATAAAGCTTTTTCTAATAATATATATGTATAATACCATAATTGAAATATTTGGTTTTTCTTTGTTTTCGTGTACTTTGTTCCCATACAATGATGATGTTCCAAAAATGTTGCAAAATTTAACATGGAAAAACATCATAGCATTATTTTGATAGTAATTAATCCAGTGCAGAAATTTGGGTCAGTTGATAATTGAATGAAAGGTAAGGACCAGAATATACCAGGTAATGTACCAGAAAAGATCACGCCAGTTTTCTCAAGCGTTACAAAATAATATGATCGATAACAATATACATTACAAAAAATTTAGAGCGATTGTATGAAAAATATGAAACTAATAATATATGGGACAAATTGCTTATTTGTATGGGGTACTAGAAGGGTATAAATTAATACAATAGACCAAAATGTAGGTTACTGTGACCTATCAATTAGGAATTACAGAAAAAAAGATTGAATTTCGGCATATCGGGCCATTTGTATTGTATTTAACGGAAGGGATCTTAATGCCATATGGGCATAATTAAATCATGTTAAGAAATCATGAATCATAATTCGTCGAAGGATTATTGATGCTTTAAACACTTTCTTCTGCATCTTATATTTTTTCCCGCATCAAATGTTATACTATATACCAGTATTTCTTAGAGTGAACGTAAAACTGGTCGTTTCCAAACTAAATAAATGTGAAATTTTATTATAAATTGACAAATCTTATTCAAAACAATTTTTAAGTTGTTTGGGTTCCTTTAGATAAATCGGGTTCCACCGTTATAAAACTCATTTTCTTATTAAGCAAGAAGTACAAATCTAAGAAAGTAAATGACTTCAAAGTTCCAAATTTTGATCCTTCCACTTTTGATTTTGAGCCGAAAACTTAACGTATTTTTGTGAACAATTGGGCTTAAATATTTTGGAGCAAAAGTTGAAGAGTGCGCTGCTCTGTCAAAACATTTCATAAATATCGAAATTGTATAAAGAAAGTTGTAAAACTGGGCCATGCCAAATATTAGCGTATGAATGAACAAAATACAATGACTAAGAAAGGATGATATTTTCTGGTAAAGGACTACATTAAGGACAGTAGAGGTGGAAGGGGTGTGAAATAGGGTGGCGATGGGAAGGGATTCCTGCAATGACCACGTACACATAAACTATACATTTATACATATATATCCACATACACACTCGTGCATACTCTTGGTGTTTGGACAAGGTACGTGTATGTACTCACACATATTTGGGAACAGCGTATGCTTAAGTAAAAGTGTCCCAAAGAAGGGATGGAATCGCTATAAACATGTATTTATTTATTTAA
>JAHXMU010000194.1:4360807-4392910 GCA_019455685.1 Philornis downsi | reverse complement strand
TATGTGTATATTTATATATATATATACATATATTATAAATATACATTTGTGTGAATGTAAGTTTGCAGCATTTGAAAAATTAACAATATAGTGTGTGGGATTTTATACTTCGTTTTTGGGCAGCGGTCATCTTTTAGCGTCCGGAGTGCGGTGGACACCAGTGATCCATTTTGTAAATGACCAAATGGAAAAACAGAACTATGCTTTGACGCAGGGCTCGTTAAATCCATGTTTGCCTAAAAATGGGGTAATTTTGAACAATGTTTGTTTTAATCTGCACTATACACACGTACATTGCGACGACGTATGTTCCTTCTTTCTCTTAATTACAAATTACCGAAAAGGGTTAATAGTTAAAAGGATTTTTCTGTTTTAGGCCGTAAACTTTCCACACAACTTTCTGAGCTTTAAACAAGCGCGAAAGCTCGTACTTTATTAGTAGGACAGCGATGACCATATAATAATGATTTTGTTTAATGAGGTAACATTTATTTCACTCCAAATCTTAATATATTTTTTATATTTGTTTCCTTTGTGGTTTCTCATGGTCGAAAAATGTACACACGTGTGGATGTGAATGCCAGTACATTGCAAATGGTACATTAGTATTAGACCCTAACCACTACCATATTCTGCAGACTGCCAAAAACTGCTATGGTGATTAACAAAGATCGCTAGTATATGTGTAAATTATTGATGTTTTAATAATACAAATCTATTTTAAAACCCTCACCCAATGGCTTACGATATTTATAATTTGGAATAGTAACAAAATTCGAAATATTAATTACATATATCATGTGGTACATATATTTGAATTATATTACATATCATTTGATATAACAAAACTATAACACCCAGAAGTAAGCATTAAAAGTACCAAATATCCTTTGATTTTAAAATCAACCGAGATGTGTCCGTCTGGTTACCTTGGGGTTTATTACATTATTTTACGTTTTTTTTTTATTACATAAGGTTCGTATTCACATGATGAACGACCGATCTTCTGAAATTCCGCGTATTTTTATTCCAATGTAAAATGACGTTCGATGACAGTATGTGTAAGTCTCAGCTTGATAATAAAACTTGGTTTAAAATGACAAGTATCATCGCATCCATTATTTTAACAAATTTTAGACAGATCCAGGATGTTTTTATAAATTAACAAATTCTTCAGTACATCTTTTTTATGTAAAAAGTTACAAATAAATATTTTAATCATTATACATTTTATTTGTTACATTATGCTACAAGTGTCCCTAATTCTTCCAATCTAAAATAGAAATCATGGATAATGGTAAAAAACATTTTGGTTTCAAAAAAGTAGCCTCATTTTTTTTTTGGCAAAGTTTTGTAAAAATTATCCTTACGCAAGCTTCTGTAGCTTTCACTTCACCACGAACACATTCCGATTTAAGAATAGACATAGTGTCACAGATTTTAAGCTATTTGAATTAAGGTTCTCAACCATTTTAAACGATCATACGTTAGAAATTTCATTTCTACAGGAGTTCTAACACTGAGAATCTTAGTATTTCACATTTTGTAGAATATTTTTATCAGAAATTGAAAAATAAAATCAAGAGATAAAAACTGTTTCGGAAATTTGTCGATTTGCCCAACATGTTTGATATATTGCGCCAGCGGCTTGCCGTCAAACCAATTTATATCTCTTCAGCTATACAACCACTAACTAACTAACACAAAATTGCCATAATCGACACCAATCGCATTTATTTACGCAATTAGAAATATAGCCATGTAGACTGTACCCGGGTCTAGAAGATACTATTGCCACGCCAATCTATACATCTTTCCTCTAAGCGAATATTATAAATCTGAATAATTGTATTTTAGTGTTGTTGTGTTGGTTGTCTTGCTGATTTGGAAATAAGATTTTACGCAATGAAAGCGAATTCGGCATCATAAGGGAACGCATGGTCAATATTTTTTACTTTTGCACTACTTAGTATGTTTCTGAGACATTCCATTTTAACACTGCTAAAGTATCAATAAAATAAAATCCCTTCCCACCAATCATTTACTTCCATAGGCTCCAATATTGAATATTAAGTTCAAAATTTAAACCAAAATTAAAATAAAGTTGTTAAAAACTGGCGGGATGGTGGTACATTTTCGAAAATATCGCTCAAAGTTGAATAACTAATCAAAGTGTTGGCATTTTTTTCATTGATTTTTTTTTTCTTCAAAATTGATTTTTAAACCAATAGCGTCAAATTAATGAAGTTTAATAATTAGTGCATTACTTCTGGCTTTCATTTTCGCCAAATGTAGCAATTCGTACCTCCGTGTTAAATTTAAAAAGTTAAGGAATTTGTCAGGTTGAACAAGAGGTATTCTTTTTCCAATTATGACAACTTTTCAATACTTATGATAACTACTGAAAAAGAAAAGCGGCCGTGTAGAAAATAAGAAGGTATTCTTATGAGGTCTTCCTAAAAAAAGTTCACGCTCTGTTTCTAAGAAGTTACCACAATATATTTATTATTCTTTTTTCTTGTTAGCTGTTCTCAAAGGCTCCTTATTAGGACTTTAGATCAAACTAGTTGACTTTAAACAGGCAAAGTTGGTCTATCCCATACGTATCCATAGATGGGTTCAGAAAAAATGGTTATATAAGTGGCAGAAAAAATTCTGAAAAATGCAGTAACCCACTTTAAAAAAATGGGGAGTCATATTAACATCAGGAAATTTTTCTGTCAACATCTTTTTGCTTTAAGTGGAATTTACTTTGTTACATGATACTCGTATACGTGATCTTGGTAGTACATAATAGCGTTTCGTTAACACACGTAAACCTGCATTTCAGTGCACGGAAATAAAACTGAATTAAAAAAATCACTTTTTTGGGATATTCTCCCATAATTTCAAAAAAGTGTCGCATTGGTTTGCAAAGGTATGAGATATGATAATATCAAAGTTTAGAAAATTCAGATATTCATATAATTATTTTATGTATTATTTGGATTCTAAGAGTGTTGATTGGTGTGTTATAATATAAAAATATTTATATGTTAAGCACATTTTTTTTAACAAAGAAAATAGCGTAATTCTGTTTTCTGTTTCTGTTTTCTGAAAAACGTAATACTCGAAATAAATAATTGATAATGTATAAATGAATAAAGACACGAAAACAAGTTAAGACCTAGTAGTTTAATGCAGGGTGTCCGTCGGGAAGGTATACTACTTTGTTTGTTTATAATTTTTGATTAAATGAAAGATAATGGATCTTATATTGATAAATGTTTTATTTAATGTCGGCAATTATGCATGGAATACAATATCAGATAAATATCCGCCTCTGTTAGCTTCACAAATGCGAGCTCTTTCGAGCACATTTTTCATTGCATTCTCACACATTTCACGCGGTATTTCATTAATTTCATCGCGAATATTTTGTTTGAGTTGCTCAAGCGTTTCTGGTTTGTTTGCAATAACCTTACTTTTCAGATATCCCCACAAAAAGAAGTCCGGAGCACTCAAATCAGGCGATCGTGGACGCCAATCAACATCACCATTTCTTGAAATAACTTGTTGTGGAAAGAGGTCTCGCAGTAATTCCATTGTAATCTTGGCTGTATGCGATGTGACACCGTCTTGTTGATACCACATGTTAATCAAACCCAAAGCATGCAGTTGTGGCGCTAAAAAGTTTTCAATCATATCACGATATCGCTCCCCATTCTTTATTTTTCAACACAATCTTAGTTTAGCTCTATACATTTTTTCCAGCGATATTCAAAAGTTTACATACATGCTTATAGTAAGAACTGTCAAACTCATTTCCATTTTTCAAGTTTGGAAACAGAAAATTGTCCGAGGGAGCTAAAAGTAGCGATTAAGGTGCGTAATGCAATCACACTTTAATTCGTTAATTTTGGTCATCGCAATAGCGGATGTGTGAACTGGATCATTATCTTGATGAAACAACACTTTCTTTTTCCCCAAATGTGGCCTTTCCCATAATTTCATCACATAAACGTTGCAATATTCGCCGTTGATGGTTTTTCCTTTCTGAAGATGGCACCGTCTTCGTCTTGTTCGGAAACGATTCTCCCATTCTAGTCTACTGCTTTAATTGTTTCTCTCTCTCAGGTTTGAAGTGGTGGACCCATGTCTCTTCCAAGGTTATAATCGATCTTCACAACGCTCTTTTTGCTCTATTGAAAGCAAGCGCGGTAGTCATCTTGCGCGCAGCTTTTTCACCTTCAAATCTTTGGTCAATATACGATGTATACCATTTTTTGAAATGTTTATCACTTCAGCTAGCTCACGCACCTTCAGCCGACGAGCATCCAATACCATTTTGTAAATTTGCTTAATGGTGTCTGGCGTGGACACCTCAATTGGTCGACCAATACGTAGTGATACGCTGGTACGGCCTCGTTTAAACTCTGCTACGAAATATTTTACAGTCGTAAACGAAGGAGCAGAAGAAAACGCCTCGAGTTCAATACTGGTTGAACTGAGACTTTTAAATGGAAATGTTTACAAATTCACTGGGGTCGTTTATTTTTGATGGCTGAAATATTTTATATAGTTGTCACTTTTCACCAAAATAATTTTTTTCAAACTACTGGCACCATTTGTACGTTAGACCACGTAGTTTTGGGACCGGCAAATTTAATCCTGGAAAGTGCCTTCCATACAAACTATATAATTTAGGTTAAGTTAGGTCAGTGTGGCAATGTGAATAGACATACTCACTTAGACTGTATAATCCTTTGTGATGCCAGGGAAACTAGAGATAAGGATGTCCCTAGATTCCTTCGTTGAACCATCCTGAGCGCCTCAAGAAGCTCCTAAGTCGGACAATATAAATATCGTCCAGATCTCCTATGTCCATAAAGAAATAAGAGCGTAGTGTTGATCCCCGACTGCTCGCCAGAGCGGGGCAATTGCAGAGAATATGTTCTATTGACTCCTCCTCTTCTTCATCCCCACAGCTCCTGCAGAAGTCATTAGTCGCAACCATCAATCTCAATGCATGTCTTTCAATCAGACAGTGTCCCGCTATGAAGGATAAAACCAATGAGACGTCGCTTCAGATTGAGGCGAGGCCACGTCCGCCTTCAATGATCACAGCCTCGGACAGACGCCCGCCTACCATTTGCCGCCAAATATGCTTCATCTTGCAGTAGGAGCTTCCAAGTGGCTAGAGGCATGACCACGGACTCCAATTCGGCTGGAGTCTGTAAGCTTGTCCCTAGTCTTGCCAGCTCGTCTGCTCTGCAGTTCCCTAGTATGTTCCTGTGGCCCGGCACCCACATGAGGTGAATGTTGAAATGCTGAGCCATCTCGTTAAGAGATCTGCGGCATTTCAGGGCTGATGTTGATGGCTGCTTGACTGTCAGAGAATATGTTAATCCCCATCGTGGTGAGGACGTTATATCTCAGCCATTCTGCCATTTTCGGTCTGATAAACACCACAGTGATCAGGTAGCCTTCTTGCTATGCTTAACCCTAGGTCTTTGGAGTAGACCCCGAACCTACCTGATCACTTAATTTTGAGCCATCAGTGTGGAAGTCGACATACAGCCTTGTACCAGGAGTCCTACATTTTCACGTGTCTGTACCTGGTATAGGTATATGGTACTTCTTTTCGAACAGTGGTTCAGCCAGAGTGTAGTCAATAGTGTCTGTTATGTCAGGCACCGTGTTAAGGATGACATTGTGGCCGTAACCACTCTTTGGCCACTGTGACAGCTCTCTTAGTCTTACCGTCGTAGCTGCCGCAGTCTGCATACTAATTATGTATCACCCTTAAGAGATCGCATCAGTTTTATCCGAAGCGGTATCAGTCGGTTGGCATCCCTTGTTAATATTGCAGACCTTCAGTTGGATATGGCTGAATCCATAAGACAGTTGGCCCTTGGATTCGACGAGACACGGGAGGGACTCGGCATTTAGAATAAATACCGCATGCCTGGGAGTCCCATCGGCCTCATTAAATCGACCAACCTTCCAGTTGTGAGATGGAAGGTTGGGATTACACTCCCTGAGTCTACGAATAATAGATTCCGCATCCTTAGGGATCGTCAGGATTAATGCACGTTCCTTGGATCGGGTCGGAATGTCCTCTTTGTTGACGACATCCAGAGCCATCCCTGGTCACTCCTCGCCCAGTTTCTTCAGAGCTGCTCGATAGTCTCCGAAGGCAATGAGCTTAATTTGACTCTGGAGCCAGCCTGCATCGCTACAGACAGGAATTGGACCAGGCATTTCTTTGAGGACCTGGAAGTACACCGAAAACAGAGCGCCCTGTCCCTTGGGAATGGTGCCATACATATCGCCCCTGTTGATGTCCACTAGCACCAGGCTGTTCTTGACACTTGGTACCACTGATCACTTTGGATCTTTTGGATACCGGCACGAATTAAAAGACTTTCGTTTTTTGTAATGAAAAAAAAAACAAAGTTTCTTCATAATACTTTATACATTACTTTAGTAATTTTATTTTCTGAGCATTAGTAGTACAATTAACACTATGTATGTTTTTACATGTGCATCCTTTTATGTAATTTCCTTACAAAATATTTTATATTTAAAACTATTCATGTTTGTTAGCAAAAATTTGAATTTCGCTATTACCAGAATATTTCTTATCTTAAAATATGTTTACAAAATATTTATCATAAGGACTAAACAAATATTTCTTACCTCAAAATTATGTTTGGGATTATATCTATAGGTAGTCATAACCTTTTGTTCTGGTAAATATAGTTTTTTATCATAATATTTATCTCATGTCTGATAATGGGTCTAAGTAACTTAACTCTCCCTCTCTTTATAATGAATCGTCCCGAGTTAAGGAGTGGTTAACCTTGCTAGTTCCCTATTATAAATAACTTGGAAATTTTCCGCTGCTCTGATTTGTCTCAGTGCTACGAAATACTTAATTAATTTTAAAACTACCAGTGTTTTTCTTATTATAAAAATAATTGTGAAAAATAGACAGAAGATTTAACTGAATGTTCTTCAATTGGAATCATGAACTTTTTCAGTGAGTCAAGATTATTAAATGTTAAATTATTTCTAAATTTTCATCATGTCTATTATGAATGACTTCTAGCATTCTATCGCGTATGTTTCTGAAAGTAACATTATAACTAACTAATTTAGTTCCTGATAATGTTTGATTATTTATAATATCCGTTCCATCCAAGAGGATAAATCCTTATTCTATTTGAATTATTTTAAGGTTATATTGCTGTATTATTTTACATTAAGCCTTTCTATTTCCCAATACTGGTTTAATACAAGTATCTTGTTCATTATTTATTATACATATATTTTCGCCTAAGTAATTTTTGCAATTTTTTATTCTGATATATTCTTTGTCACAGAGTGCAATATTTTCGTCTGTTGAAATATTACCATGTCCAATGTTGAGTGGCGTGAATTTAAATAACTGGCAATATTTATTTATAACTGGGTATTTGTAAATTGTAACGAATAGTTCATTAGTTCTTGCAGTGTAGACGTTGGAATATTTTAATACGTTTATAATTGGTACAGAGTTTATTTCATGACGAACTATTTCTTTAACATCATCTAGATGTGGTGATTCCGTTAAGTATTCATTATTCTTGGCTGCACTTACTGTCCTAAATAGAAGTAGCAGTTGATCATGAATTTTTATTAACAAAACGTGATTCATAATTTCATGACCGTTCTTGAAGTCTAATAGTTTCTCAAATCTCGAGTTTTGTTATTTATTATTTTCAATTAATTTATTTATTGTTGATTCAATTTGAACTGCTTCATCATGATCGGGTATACCAGTGATAAATTTTAATGCAGATCCCAGGAAATTGAATCCTCGTTTAGGTCGATGTTTTGTGAGTTGTTCTAATAGTGCTTTAATCGTTTTTATCCGAATTAATTCTTCTGCAGTTGCATTGTAATAATTATGAAACCTCTCTTTATATGATATGCATATCTTTGTTAAATTTTTTACATGAAATAGGAATTCATATTCATTAAATGAAAATACATTATCTATCCTTGTTAAAATGTATTTTTCACCCTCTATATTTTCGATTGGAGTTGTTGCTTCTGGTTGTCTGAGACGACTTTACCAGCACAGCTAATATCAGGTATTTTTGTATAGTGTTCTTTAATTGTGGCGTTCTTAATATAGTTTTTATGAACAGTTTTTCCCCCTCGGGTTAATATCGTGTCCCCACGGTTTTCTTCTACGACTTCTTTTTAAAACCTGAGCTGCCCCTTCTTTCTAACACCAGCGATTCTTACAAAACTTGTGTACCTTTTTCGAATGTTTAATGTTTTGCGTGTGTGTTTAATCTTTCGGGCACCTTGGTTGATGCTTTACATAATTTTTCTGTAACTGCTTCTTTACTGTAATTTATTGTACCGAAATGTATTTGCCTAGACCTGTATCCTGTTACAGTATGTATTGAGTTGTTTAATTCTTTAACAGCTCTAAATATTTCTTCTTTTACTGTAGAGTAGTTTTGTATTTTAAAAATGAGCATTAGTTCACTAATAGAGATATGAGCTTTTTCTACTTGTCCATTTGCTTTTGGTCGATGCACTGGTGTTTCTATCTTCTGTATGCCATGTTTTATGCACATTTGTTTAAATGCTGGAGTAACGAAACTTTCTTCATTATCACTCATGAGCCATTTGCATTCGGGAAAATTACTGATAATTATTTCTTTCATTTTGTCTCCTATGTTTGCTTTTGTACATATATATTTCTTGAGCGACTATGTATTTGCACAATTTATCTATAGTTACAAGATACGTGTTATTATCATGAAAGTAAATGTTTAAATTTTAAAAATTTTAAATTAATTAAATTTTTTTTAATTTTTAAATTCTAAATTTTAGTTGGGTTTCCCTCATAACGTTTAAATAAACTTGCAGGATATTGATTATTAAATTGCTTGCTGTCTTTTTTGTGGTTGGCCAATAATATTTTTCTAAAATTTCTTTTGTTGTATTAATGTATCTTCTATGAGCTCTTAAATGTGTTTCTTCTACAATTCGAAGTTGATTATTTCTATCAATTACATCCTTTAATTTTCTTGGTGTATGTACAAAATTAGAACCTATAAATATTTCTTTAATTACTTATAGTACTGTGTATTGGTACAAATGTTCTATATTCATATGTATATGTACGATTCGGTTTGGGATCAATATCTTATTTAATTCACTTATCAGGAAATTATTATTTGAAAAACTAATAGTATGGCGTACTTTACCAGGAAAAAATGCGTGTTCGGTCAATTTTGGGGTAGGTACGAGTTCTAATTGTATACTATGTATATGTATTAAATGGCTGTGTAACAGTTTTTATTATATTACTTGCGAAACTTTCGGCTGAGTGTTCCGTGTCTGTGAAAGATGTATTAATTTGTCGTGATAGAGCGTCTGCCACAAAATGTTCAGTACCTGGTTTATATTTAATTTTAGCACCATAGTCCTTTTATATGACCTTCCAACGTTTCAATTTAGAATTGGCATTTTTTTCGGAGATAGCATATGTTAGTAATTGATGTTCTGTAAAAATGTTAAGATCTGCTATTCCATATACGAGTATATAATTTCGGACTTTTGTTAAGATCAGATTATAGCTAACAGCTCTTTTTCATTCGTGCTGTAGTTTTGTTCTGTCGCACTAAGTGTGCGGGATAGAAAATAAATTGGTTTTTTATTCATCTGCATCTGTGGTAAGTTCAAAAGGTCTGTGAAAATAATTCGATCTTTTCCTTTAAATTAAGTTTTAATAGATTTACAGCTTCTATGGCTGCATTGTTTAAATTAATTTTTGTATTACTACTCCTGGTTTTTCCTATATGGGCATTTTCTCCCCTTAAATGAACTGTTAATGGTTTCGTGATATAGGCATTATTTTGCACGAAACGTCTATAATAATAACCAGTTAACCCCAGAAAGCCTCTCAAATCTTAGAGTTTGGTAGGAATTAGAAAATTTTCAATAGCCTTTATTTTTTCTGGGTTTGTTGTTATTTTATTATGTTTAATAATATGACCTATGTGTTCAACTTCGGTCATAAAAAATTTGTACTTTTCGTCCAAAACCTTCAAGGTAGCTTTATTTAAAGTTTCAAACACTACGTGTATATATTCTAAATGTTCCTCAGGAAAAGATGAAAAAAATTATAACATCACCTATGTAGACAATTACGAATTTACTTATGAATTCCCGAAGTATGCCGTCTGCATATCTTTGGAAAATTACTTGCCTCCACTAACGCAAAAAACGGGTACCTCTCTATCTTCCTTTTTTATCTTTATCTGATGAAACCCAGATTTTAAATCTAATGTCGTAAAATATTTAGCATTTCCAAAATTCTATAGTGTAATTAAGTTTCCTAAAATCTATGACCATCGTGTTGGTTTCCCATTTTCATCCAGGCCTTTTTTATGGACTGTTAATTAGGGAATTATAAGGGCTATAACTTATGTATAATATCTGTATGATATCCTGTCCCAATAATTTATGTTACTATTTCTTTATTCACGAATTCTATATCATGTTAATTACCTGGATATTCTTTTGTCCAGATTGGTTGGATTCATTTGTCGTAGTTCTAATAGTAGCTTCTATGGTTGTCGTAAATGGTAATGGACCTATACTATTATTCTCATTCATTAGTTGATCTATTTCCGAAGCAAATTTCTGATCACCTATAGAATAATTTATCTTCTGTATTTCCTTAGGGACAATAAGCAATTTCTCTTTAATGTCTACGACAGTGTATAATTGTGTTAAGCCCTCAACTCCCAACAACAAACCATAATCATTATCATTTTTAAGTTCATAAAATTTTAGTTTCCTATTAAACAGTTTTATTTCCTGTTCGAAATTTAATATTGATTCACCAGGGTGAAGATCATTCTCAAAGGTTTTGTTCTAATTCTCTTACCCACTTCTAAATTGTTGTTTATGTAATAGAGGGTTGCACCAAAATCTATGAAAATTTTATGTTCTTTACCTTCTTCATCCTCCATAAAAATATAGTACAACTCGCCTATTAGTTTAAATTCCTAATAATAGACTTATTTCTATAGCACTTATTACTTTTCTCAGTGGTGGTACTAATGTTGTCTTCTTATTGAGTTTTTATTTGGTTGTGTTTCTGAACTTTGTGTACCTGTTGAAAATTTTCTATTTTGGTCACGAATTCTTTTCCAGGATTGACTGTGAAATTTCTGTGGGTTGTACTGCTATATAGTGTTGTTGAAGTTATTGAAGTTCCTGAAGAGGTGTCGATGTCCGTTTTGTTGTTGATGTTGTTTTTGATGGTATGACCGTCTTCTAGTATGTCGATTTTCCTGCCAATAGCATTTCCATAATGTACATTTTTATGGTTGTTATCATGTTCGATGGTTTGAGCTATTGTATATGCATGCTCCAAATCTTTGACGGGGTTTCTGTATAATGTTAAACGAATAAATTCGTTATTTATCCCATACTTAAACGTTATCACTGCATCTTCCACGGCGTGTGCAGTCATGCATTTTGTTGAGTATGGTGGGTCTCCAGACATGAATAACTTTGAAGTTACAACTGTTAATGCCTTACTAACCTCATCATGGAATTCTGACAATGATAATTTCCACTGGGTTATTTTAGTTAATTCATCCTCCAGGACGTATAATGGGCGCTGGCCACAATAAGTATAATCGATTAAGGATTGCCACGAAATTGAATATTGTGTTGTGATTTAACAATATGTTAGCTGCTGCACTGGTTATTTTGGATTTCACAACTGTAAGGGCTTCAACTTACCTATTTGAGTTTGAATGTCGACTTATGCTGTTCATTAAACGAGTGGCGTCTTCTCGCCAAGGTCTGTAATTATTCTTCACTCTATCAAATGTAGTTAGTGATTTAAAATTTTCCAAATTTATTTCATTTGGATTAGTTATGTACTGCAACTCTTGCCTCTAGGTTTTCCACTTGGGAGTTTAATACAGGATTTATTGGTATCTGTTACAATCTAGCCCTTAACTCATGGTTTTCTTGTTGAACCACCGGTAAAGGTAGTTGTAGACTTGCCATTTGTTGGATGAGCTGTTCCAAGTTGATTTGGGTCATTTATCTGTCTACTATTACGTCGTTGTTTTATTAATTAATCAACTTTACTTCCCACTTTTTTACGTGTAAAAAATTGTTTACATCTTTTTTATGAAGAATTGGTTTAATTTTTAGTCATTTTTCTTACGAAAAAATTTTGTTGAGTCCTTGCTGTGACAAGGGTATATCGGTACGCTTCTAGATCAACGAAATATATGTTACCCCTGGCGATATCGCCAATTAAAAGACTTTGGTTTTTTGCAATGAAAAAAAAAAAAAACAAAGTTTCTTTATAAAGCTTTAGTGTTACCTTAGTTATTTTATTTTCTGAGCATTAATAGTACACTTAACACTACACATGTTTTTACATGTGCATCCTCTTAATGACTGCCGTTATTTTATGGGTGTTTCCCTTTGTGCGATTTCCTTACAAAATATTTTATCTTTAAAGCTGTTTATGTTTGTTAGCAAAAATTTTAATTTCATTATCACCAGAGTATATCTTATCTTAAAATATGTTTAAAATATTTATCATAATTACTTAACAAATATTTCTTATCTTAAAATTATGTTTTTGATTATATTTTTATTATTTTTTATCATAATATTTATCTCATATATGATGATGGGGTTAAGTAACTTAACTCACGTCATCAGGCGATCGCAGCCTCTTCTCGGCCAACTTCACAGCAGGCGAGGCATCCTGTTTATTGAAATATCTCGTGTCCATTTCAGCGATTCCCTCTGCTTTGCGGTCAGTGTACTCGGATCGACCTTGCCAGATATATTAAGAATTCTGAGAGCTAGGCTCCGATCGTTGTACTTTTTCTCCGAAGGTCTGGTGGTCCGAGACCGAGGTCTCAGGCAAATTTCCAGCCTTGGAAGAGGTCGGATTACTGAGCTTGTTGACAAGCCCAGTCTCCTTCTTGTCCATCGTCGTGTCCGTATTGTTTCCTGTATCGTTTCCAGCAATGTGTGCCGTCGTCTGTATTTGTGTAGTTTTTTGTGTGTGCTCGAATTTGTGTTTATTGTTATTTTTGTCTTGTTTCATGTTCGGTCCTACTAGTGTAGGGGTAAGTAGGTTCATCGCGCCATAGCCCCCATTAACGCGATAAGGACTTTTATACTATACTGAGGCGCCCAAGTATCAGCAAGGCTCACTTTCTAATACAGTCTGTAACCCCTGTCTGCAAACCTGAAAGCCTTGAGCACGGGTCACATAACACTCAGAGACTTAGGGGGGTTTGTTTTTAGCATAACCACTATAATGTCCGACCAAATCCATGAGAGGGGCTCCAGAGGGATGGCGAGACCCCCTTATGGTGAATGATGATATTCTATATATGCTATATAGGCCATGGGTGAGCCATAGAAATTGGTTTACCTCAATGACCAGATAGCAAATGTGGATACTCTTTGGTTGTATTACATTCCATAATAGGAAGGTGATACTAAGCTCCTTCATCGCGACAAGATTGTTACCCTACGCAGTGGAACTACATATATACTACATATATACTTCATTCTATTTTTGAATCAATTGCACTGGTCTTTACAAAACTTCTTAGTGCAAATCACACACAAATTAGCGCAAAACCATAAGTTCTGTCAGTAATAATTCTGTCTCTTATTGTGCTTTAGTTCAGAGAACACGTTGAAAAGAATCTGATAGTTTGCTACGCCGTATTATTTTACATTTGGCATTCGGTTGTTGATAATAATGATATCAAAAAGGCGTGATTTTTGCATTCGATTATTAAATTGTCAGTGACCTCTAATTTATCTGCGATGGACATATCTGACGACGATGTCATCGGAACTTCAATGGCTGAGGTAAAATACAATTTTGGGGTATCTCTGCTATACGATTGCGGTCGTATTTAAGTTTGCTTCATCAGTCTTCGGTGGAATTTGTAATGACGTGCCAAATCGAAAATAAATAGGTGTCAATTGATGTAATTGGTAATCGGAAGCGGAATTAGAGGGTTAAGAATTCTTTGGCTTAATTTCAAGGTTGTTAATATTACTCGTCGGAAAATTGTACACAACTTACAAAGGAGTTCATTTCTAAAATGTTTGAACTCTTCTGATAAACAATGGATAACTCTAAAATATTACCCTGCAATTTTTTTTATTCGTACCAACGAAATGGGGTACAAACTGTCTGAATGTTGTTTGATTTGTATCAACTAAAATGTTCCAGTACAATTTAATGATATATAAACTGATATCTGGTTAAATGATCCTAAACATAATTCTATGAGCAAGACGATATTCGCAGAAAGTGGAAAGGACTTGCTGGCAACTAATTTGTATCTAGGTCATCTTCCATCAGTAAGTTGCAGGCAAGCCTTTCCTAAGGCTAGAACGGTTGCATTGTTCATCGAAACGTTTTTTATGTCAAAAGTCTGCCGATGGTTTTGAAAACAAAATCTCTTAATTTTCAAATGGGTTGGTTGCATGTTGGATATGGTTGCTATAGTTGTTCTACGAATACTTGTGCATCAAAGCGCAAGTTCCCCAAGTTTAATTCAATTACTAATTTTTGTGTTAAAAAGGATCGATCATATCCTATTGGTACTTTGAGGCCACAGCCGATTTACTCATTTTTAATAAGACAAAAAAATCGACCATTTCAATGCTGTTTGTAAATTTGGTGAGGTCCATTTTAGTTCGAGTAAATGTCTGTGTCAAAAAATAGTCTACTGAGAGTTTTAGAACTTTTATGATAAAAATGTCTGTGTAGAATTGCATTTCTATTAACAAGACAAATGTTCAATAAAAGCAGGGTTGGAGTTGGCTAGCAATATGGTTTATATATTTCGACTGAAAAGTTGCTCAAACCATGATCCGATGGTTCATTATCAAACACGGATCAGGTTTGTAAGAAAGATTTTCAATACAAGCGTAATGGAAATTTGCTAGATTATTGAATGTTGATCTGTGTTAAGGCGGGGGTGAAAATAAGCAATTATTTTATTTTATGAGACGTGAAAAGCGGGAGTTTAATTGTAGTTGTTAGAAGAAAAACTGGGGGTTTATTTTATTACCTTCAGAGATGCACTTTATGTCGGTTGGGTTTCCAAAAGAGAAGTGCCTGAAGTAGCAAAGGTTGAATAATTTTGTGACGAAATATTAACCATTTCGAACACGACTGCTAGAATAAATATGGTGGTAGAGCAAAGCTATACAACACAGTAGTGTCAGTAAACTCATGACCACTTGCGATAAAAGTTCAGAGACAATCGATAAAATTAAATTCTGGCATAAACATTCCGCCCCCTTGCAATATTGCAAGACATACTTTTAAGGTAAGACGCAATATTGATATACAATCCGTACACGAAATACAAATTTAAAAAATGCAATAATAAATGTAAGTAAGTTCATAAACATACGTGGTGAATGGATAATAAAATTATATGCAAAAGAGTAAGAATTCCATTTTATCTACGATACAGCACATGCTGTACGACAAAATTTAAGATGCAGAGTTCACATTTATGATGATGGTAGCGTGTTTCCATGAGATACGTCTAATTGGTTTTGTCCTGGCTCTGTGGACGATTTGGGGTTTTCTTTCGTAAATTGGTCAGGCCGCCATGGAGCATCATATGGTGTTTTGCGAAACACGCCTTAATCGTTCTTCGCTGCGTCATCTCCGTATGGAGTGAGAATGAGCGAGGCAGTTGATACAATAGCGGAATTTCTGAGCGATCTTTATACGTTTGGCCGACGACAATCGCCTGAACCAAAAACATTTCCTGAGAGGGTGGTCCTTCTGGCAGTACCTGCAATCCTTTTGGCGTCGTTTTGGATTTGGCGATGATCGCTTCAGTTGACGCTCATTTTGCTCTGGCACTCGTTCATTTTGCATGCGACGGGGTGGAGTTGACATTGTGAACTGAAAATATAATGGTGATATTATTGATGTTCTTGACTAGGCGTTTTGCGTTCGCACTTCGGCCACTCTAACTCTGGAGTCAGAGCCAGCGAAAACCTTCTCTATTTGGGTATCGACATTTTATCCTCTTGTGCATTTCTTTCATATACTCCTCCTTCCATCTTATTGCAAAGTGATGGTGAAGCAGCTTTAATTTCTGCCATCTATTGACACAGCTTAGAGAGTGCTGTGAAAGATCAGGTTCAGCAGGAGCTAAGAACGGTGATCCAATAAGAAAATGACCTGGGGTTAACCCACAGAGGTCAGATGAGTTCTCGGTCATGGGACAAAGTGGCCTAGAATTTAAACATGCTTCAATTCTGGTAAGCATTGTGAAAAACTCTTCGAAAGAGAAGTGTTGTGAATGACTAATATTCTTTAGATGAGTTTTAAAACTTTTAACGCCAGCTTTCCATATACCCCCCATGTGAGGAGCACCAGGGGGAATAAAATGACATCTGACAGGCTGGAACGAGTATTGGGTAGATATTTGTTGTATAATGGTAGTTAGCAACTCCTTGCAATCTCTGGGAATAGTATTCGCTGCCCCTGTAAAGGCTGTTCCGTTGTCGGAATAGATGGTGTATGGTGTACCTCTACGGGAAAAAAATCGAGCAAATGCTGCTAAGAAGGCCAGCGTAGATATTTCGCTCGTTAGTTCTAAATGAATGGCTTTTGTGGCGAAGCAAGCAAATACCAACACATAAACTTTTGTGATTTTACACCCACGTCCTACAAAGGATTGGATGGCAAGTGGACCTGCAAAATCGACATCAGTGTTGATAAAGGGCAAGCGTTGTTTTTTCGGGGGGTAGCGCAGCCATTATCCGCTGACTTTGTTCGTGTTTGTATAAAGTACAAGCTTTACAGTTAAATATTACTGTTTTAATAATATTCTTTAGTCTGGGTACATAGAATTCAAGACGCATTAAGCGCAGCATGAGGGAGTTTCCACCATGACAGGACAATTTGTGAACAGATTGAAGATACAGTTTAGTAAATGTCCCTGAATATGGCAGTATTTTTGGAAGTCTTTCTTCGTAAGAAAGGGTAAGGGATTGAGAAATTCGTCCATTGACACGCATAAGTCCCTCTGAGTCAATAAAGGGGTTAAGAGGCAGGAGGCTACTGTTTCAAGGTAAAGTAACTCCCTGTACGAGAAGCGTGTACTCTGAAAAGTGCATTTCTGGCACATTTGTATAAGACGATCTTTTACAAATTTCAATTCGGAAAAATTGATTTCACAAGAGTAATACTGAAAATTATACCTAGTTACCGGAGACGACAGGTGAATAAATCGAAACACATAACATAGTACGCGCATTGCTTGCGAAAGGTCGAAAAAACGCACAGTAATTCCGGTTCTCTAATTTGAGTAGCGTGGGATTTAACAGGTCTGAGCTCTTCTTCAGTTTCATAATCAATCGGGGCAACAGGCCAGTGGGTGCTAGGTAATTTCAACCAAGTTGGACCATTTCACCACAGGTCACTAACTTGGAGTTTTTGAGCTGTAGTTCCTCGGGAATCCAGATCGGCGGGATTATCTTTGGAAGCTACGTGTAGCCAGTTGCTAGCTCCAACTTTTTCAACTGTAGACGACACCCCATTGGCCACAAATGTATTACAGTGGCATGATGGTTTTCGTAACCATGCAAGAACTATCGTGGAGTCACACCAAAAGAATAAATTAAGATTGTTGAGGTTTAATTAGTCATGAAGGGAACTTGGCCCCACTAAGTTCCCTTCGTGGCAATATTACAAACTTCACTTGCGCAATATTAGATTTCGGTGCCAGTAAATGGAAAGGGACGTTCCCGTTTCCATTTTCATTTGTACAGTATTTTTTAAATTGTATAGCACTTATAAGAACAATTGTACATAAGAGATTCAATGCATCGATCTAATCGTTCACTGACACGTACATATATACATATACATAATCTCACTACTTCACGTACATTCTTCTCCTGTGTTTTCTCTGCGGTGATATCCCTCTACTACATCTTCGGTAGTGTATGTTCACTATATTACTTGAGCTTCTGATGATGGTGATTATCACAATCAAATCAGTTGGGCTTCGGCCGTCGTTGTGGTGGCCACACGGTGGAGGAAGTACTCCAATTCAACCGTAGTGATGGAGAGGGACACTATTGATTTTTAAGGTCATAGTGCCTAGTCATCAAGTAGTGGTGAGGAGGGATACCGCAGATTCTTATAGTCATGGTTCCCAATCACAAATGCAAAAGTATGTAGGAATACATTGATTCCTATAGTCATCGTTCCCAACTATATAGTTACTTTGGCTAATATACTAACCCACCCCAATAAATCACAACTGACGGATCTTTTACTTTTTACGGGGGTCGAGTTTGGAAAGCAGAGAGCAACGGACGGGACACGGACACTGAGGTCGTCGTCGTTACATTGAATCTCCCTCTGAATTATTAATACTACACTACTGAATTCTTAATAAATTAAGATATAATTATTTGAAACACTGGACTTTCATTTTCCTGAAACCTGGCTGAGTATTACCCCGTATAATTGGTTATAACTTAAATCTGAGTCTAATAATTGATCGGGGGTATGTCTTGTAAAAGTGACTCTAGCTGTCCACTTTCGGAGGGAGAAACCAGCTGAGTTCAATACTTTTACAAGGCTATCGCTAGTGGTGATTGCAACAGAAAGATCATTCGAACCCCATAAAACGTCGTCGACGTAAATAAATTTTCTTAGGATGTCAGAAACAACGGGGGTATCAGACTCACACTGTTGCTAATTCCAGTAAAACTCGTATGGCCAAGTAGGGGGCACAGTTGACGTCGAATGTTACGGTGTTCAACTCAAAGTCGGGGAGATCTTCATCGGGTTCATTTCGATGAATAATGCGTTGATAGGGGGTATGTTTTGGGTTAACGGGAATCTGTCTGTACATCTTCTCGATGTCGGCGTTGATAACATATTTGAAGAGTCTCCACCTAACGAATACTACAGTTAAATCAGACTGCAAGGCGGGACCAGGATACAAGACTTCGTTAAGGCTTGTTCCGTTGGATGAGGGAAAGGACGCATTGAAGACGACGCGAAGTTTCGTTGTCGAACTCTCGGGTTTTACAACAGCGTGGTGTGGTAAGTAATTTGTATCTGACAACTTTGGACGGACTTTAGACATATGCCCGAGCATCAGGTATTCGTTTAAAACCTTGCGGTAAGTGCACTTGGTTTGAGGGTCTTTATTGAGGCGGCTCTCATTTCGCAAGTATTGCGAAACCGTGACATTACGAGTTTGCCCGAGGTTGATTTTACCAGGAGATTCTCTCTTGAATCGCAAATCGACCACAAAACAACCTGCTTCGTTTCGATATGTGTTGGATGGAAATAGATTTTCAAAAAATTTGTCGTCATCGGAGAGACTAAAGGCTTTGGGGACTTGCTCGAGCTCCCAAAAACGAGTTGATTGCTCGCTTAGGATAATTTCATTATAAAACGATGCGACGGATGAAGGATTATCCTGGCGTTGAACTCTGCCAGTGACAACCTAGCCGAAAACAGTCTCCTGAGCAACTAAGTTATGATCATGATCCCATTGTATGCCATTTTTAAGAATTTGAGGGTACACATCACCGCCTAAGAGAACATCAGTGTCATAGTTTGTGTTTGCTTCAAAGTCTTCCATCGGAAGTTCTGAGAAGTTTGACTGTATAAGAGGTATATAGGTATATGACTGATAGGCCAGATCCCCTGTCAGTTTACGCACAACGAACGGGTCGATGTCCGTAGTGAAATTTTCGTCAACTCTCGACCCTATTGTCATTGAGCAAATGTGACTGGCTGTGGCTGTTAAAAACCATTCAGGCCAACCACGCTTGTTTGAAAGCAACGAACATGCAATAGCAGTCTACGTTACAGCAGTTTGGTGACAAAAGAAGCTTCAGATGCGGGGTCAATAAGGCCACGAACTCTACATTTATAATCACCTACACGAACGTCGACTAGAGCAGTGCCTAGAATAATTAAAGTAGAGGGAGTGGACTGTATTCGAGTAGTGTAAGTCTGACGCGAATTAGACGGCGTGACGCCAGTGTTTGGGGGAGATGAATTAGCACCTGCTCTATGGAGTTGTGTGCTCGAATTTGTAGACGATGTACTGGGGTTAGAGGTACGCCTTTGTACCACTTCTGCATCTGCAGTAGTAATAGATCCGTGTAAGAGGGAGTAACGCCTTTTTCGGCATAGGGAGCAGACATATTGACTTTTACACTTTTTAAATTTGTGAGAAGTGGCAAGACAGTTCGTATATCGCTTTTGTTGTTTCACAATAGCATACCGATCGTCAATTGCCATCCTTAAGAAGTTCGGACATAAACGTAAAGGGTGGGAATTAAGACAAAGAGTGCATTGCTTTGTGTTGTTCGACACTTGAGTATGGTAAGCATTTATGTTCTTTCCTTCAAAATTATTTCGAGTATTAATCTTGGTTGTTTTAGAAGGTACCTGAGAGGCAGGTAGTCTGATATCAGCAACTGCTTCCAGAGCTTGGTATCTTAATGCCAGAAATGAATCCATTTGCTTCCAAGTAGGTAAGTCCTTGGTAGATGAAACGGATTGTTCCCAAAGATTCAGCGTGATATTAGGGAGACATGTCGAACATATATAGATAAAACTTATGTCCCATTCAGCTGTCTTTATATTAAGAAGAGCAAGGTTTGCTATGCAATCATTTATAGTTCGCTGTATACCTTTAATGTTTGGACCAGTTTCTTTAGAAATGTGAGACATGTTAAGAAGAATCTTAAGCTGGGCATTGATAAGTACACACTTATTCTCGTACCTGTCTACCAGGTTTTTCCATGACATTTCAAAACCCTCATTCATAAGGGGGCATGTCTTGAGAATATCACGAGCTTCTCCTTGAGTTTTCTTTACCAAATGTAAAAGCTTTTCTACCGGTGATAGTCGGGAATTGTTCTTATATAAAGCCGAGAACATGTCTCTAAATGTAGGCCTGGAAGCGCAATCACCGGTAATTATATCTGTGTCGCAAGGCGAAAGATTAATAATCCGGTTTGTAATTATTCCACCATTATCAATCTCCTGTGACCGTTCTATTTTGGAGCGGATTGTATCAACCATTGCATTTGCTTTAGATAAACACTGCATATATGCGTTAAAAGATGCATAGAATTTCCCTCGAATACTTATAAAATCGGCTTCTTCCTCCATGGATTGTAATTTAGACAGAAGTAAATCATAAGCAGATCGAAGAGCAATCCAAAGATGAATAATTTCATCTTTTTGGATTTCTAGAGAATGAATGGTGTGTTCCGAATCTGGGACGACCGAAAAGTATGCTTCAGATTCTGCGACACGGTCTGAAGCCCATATAGAACTTTCTAAATACGTCATTTTAATGTTATTTATTGTTTATATGCACCAGAACTCAGTTAAAACTACGGTATATAACAGACAATATCGAAGAACGGAAACGAAACGAATGAATTAATCATAAATGTAATAAAGGAGTTGAAATCGAATGAATATTTAAATAATATTCTCTTAGAAATAGTACACGTCCTTAATTTGTACACTGGTCGTGTATAAGGACATCCGGATATCCGATATTGTGACTATTGTGTTCAATTCTTCAGGTATTTTCCGAAGATGTTTGCGGAAAATAATGTGGAAAACACTTTTTTTTTGTTTATTTCGTTTTTCTATATATTTATGCAAATTGTCCGGTTATTATTCATTATTTGTTCAATAATGTTAAATTTGATTGTAAGTTGTTAATCCCAAGTGTATATCGATTATGTATAATGGATATAATAATTCCCAAAATTAAACATAAATGAAACACTGCGATTTGAAAACACTGCACTTAAATGGTTTGGACGTTATCACTTGCTCTTATAATCCCATAAGTCTCTTGTGTTTGGGAATATGGTTATGCGAAAACAATATAATAAGTACACTCAATTATCGCTTGACATTGGCTGTCTCTTTTATAACAAAGGAAGAGCGTAGTTCACTCAATATATATCAAAATCTTTCGTTGTTATACATCACACATTTTTGGCACGGCCCTCTATGAGGGATTATCACTATTAATGATCATTCTATATATATGTATACCACCGATGACCGCAATGAGTGGGCAGTAAAAAAGTACGCACAGTGAATGTTCTAAAGAAGATGCTACAGGCATTAAGCTGAAACGTTATGTTGCGCGTACCGAGATTCTATGTTATGCTAACAGTGATAAAGGCATGGAGAAGAAGTAAACTGGAAAATGCTGAACAAATCACTGAAATTAACACATCTCTTAAATTTCAATAATTGCTTATTCGGCTTGATCGGACCAAATGTTAAGGCGGGGGTGAAAATAAACAATTATTTTATTTTATGAGAAGTGAAAGACGGGAGTTGTTGTTGTTGTTGTTAGAAGAAAAACTGGGGGTTTATTTTATTACCTTCAAAGATGAATTTTATGTAGGTTGGGTTTCCAAAAGAGAACTGCCTGAAGTAGCAAAGGTTGGATTATTTTATGACGAAATATTAACCATTTCGTACACGACTACTAGAATAAATACGGCGGTAGAGTAAAACTTTTCTGCACAGTAGTGTCAGTAAACTCATGACCACTTGCGATAAAAGTTCAGAGACAATCGATAAAATTCAATTCTGGCATAAACAATCTGAATCTTCAATTTTGAGTCGTTTGGCGAAAAAGGTTGATATTGAAGGCTTTTCAATAGAACTAAGGATGACGTTGACTGTTGAGGTTGGTATTTGTTCTTGCAGTGAATGATGAAGTTTATAATTTAGGTACGACCCGATGTTCTAGTTTCTTGTTGGAAGTCGAAGACACGATTATAAGAGAGTCTGAATTTTCAGACTGCATATTTGTTGATTGAGTTGACGGACTGCAAACTTTTCTATGATTCCTGGAGATTCCGTGAAGATGGTTCAAATTGTGTTTCAATTCGAATTTGTAAATGAATGAATGTATGAATAGGGTATTAAGCCGCACTGTGTACTGCCTTGTTATATGCCGGTCGTTAGAGCCAATGTCTGTAGTTATCTCCGCTATGGTTATCAACGTTCGGAAATGTTCTGCATATTACTGTGCCATTTCCATACGGAAATGCTTGTGGGAATTGTTCACGATGGCTTTTGCTTCAGTTCCTAAGTTGCTTAGTAGTTCCTAAGTTGTTTGCTGCTTAGTTCCATTTTTTATATTTGCATTTGACTATTGTCTAAAATCAAATATAACATAGTAATACAACATTTTATGATCCGTTATCAATTTTGGAAGTTTATACATACAGGTCATATTTGCGAATAACTGTATGGATCTTCGCATGCGTATGTTTTATGAATATGTAAAATAAAAGGTTAAAATAGTTTGGCGATAAGCATCAACATGTACATAAATTTGATACGGTGAAGACATTAACAAATAACTGAAATCTTTTCGCAGTTTTCACAGCGATAAAGTTTGACCTTATTGGATCAAGTCGTATTTTACGTCTAAAATACAAAAAGTAATGTTTTGTAATATAATATTTAATGCAGTTAATGTTAGTTTGCTTCTGTGTTATTTTTGAATAATCGTTCCACTATTATTAAAAACAGTGAAAATGCTATGTAAGCTTATGGCGCTAAATTATTTATTGTCATATTTATTTATTATGACAAGAACGATTTTGCTGAATTGACCTTTTTCGTTGTTATCAAATTATGTTAGTGGAGATGAACTTTAAAATGTGCAAACATATAGCTTTGTATGTACTTGTTTTAGTTACCACTTTCCCCGAAGCTCATGCGGTTAAGGATACTGAAGATGCAGACATGGTTGCCAATAGACCAAGTTCTGCAACTAGTTTTCTTAAGAGATGCGTAAAAAAGTTTTCGGATCCTCGTCTTGCAAAACAATTGTATAGTAATCAAATAAAACACACATAAAGCTATGATTTCGGTGAAACTTTTCATTATAATATTTGGACCTGGCCATTATGAAATACAATGTCATTTAAGTGACCGCCTTTGGATTGGTAACAACGGTGGATCCTTTTGAGGTAATTGACTTGACGAATGTTGGTTTTCATATGCTCCAACGTTTGGGGATTATCAGTGTAAACACTGTCTTTGACTTAGCCCCACAAAAAAGTCTAACGGCATCAAGATCTTGGTGGTCAATTGACGCCGAAAAAACGAGGAATTACGCTTTCTGGAAACTTCTCATGCAATAAATCAAAAATTGCTCATATTGAGCCACGTTTCAATTACCAATTTTGTAGAAAGTTATAACTATTTATACTTTCTACTAACCGGCGGTTTTACAACCACTAAAGATAAAAAACACCATAGATAAAAAAATTGAGGCTAGTATGTAGTAAGAAATAGGTAATAACTCATGCTATCAGTTACCCGCTACTTCATATGCGTGATTCCATATTTTAAATAAGAATTAACTCAGAAATTGAATTCCTCTGCAATTTATTTAGCAACGCCTAGTAGAGATTTTTCGCCAATTTTCACGATTCTAAATTCGGCGGTTTAATCAGGGCGACGTCACCTTTTTTTATCTCACACCCGGCTGGTCTCCCAACAATTCAAACAATATACTTTACTCTGCTATGACAGCTCTTTAGTCTGAAAATTGAGATGTGTGGACAGGAGGTTAAAGAAATGTACTCATTGAGTTTGGTCTTTTCATCTTCAGATCTAGTCTGGTCCAACTTTTATTCAATTTATTTCATGTTATGAAGTTCCACAGAACGCATGTTTCTAATTTCATGACTTCAATGTATGCCCCCCTTCTTTCTTGTTATTGCCTTAAAGGAAGAATTTCAAAATATATCCTAACATTGCGCGGTTCAGATTTACGCGGAAATGCATTGATGGCATTTATTATACGACTGCCCCATTTTTGACATATTTATTCCCCCTTTTAACCCTGAAAGTACAAATTTTCGAAGATTCCTCTTCGTATTTTCTACGCCCACAATTTTAGGCTTTAACTTCAGCCATTTGTTCTTACTCAGTATACCATGATCTCCTTAAAGGAGGATTTCGTAAAAATACCCTTTTACTTCGCGTTTTTTCATCATCAGTCGTCATTTCTACAATTTTGTTCACTGAGATCACGAATTTTTAGCAACCTTATTTCTGGTCAAGCATGTAGTTGAATTTAAGCATAATAATTTGGTGATTCAGTCCTACCCTTTTTGCGCCTCTGCTCTCTTGTTCTGCAACTTAAAATTACTAATTTGATCATCAACCAGAAACATTTGAGTGAGACAATCGTTCTTTTTACTAAGTCCCACAATTTTGCCTTAAATAACATGTTAAGAATGTGTGTATATAATATTTGATAACATCGATTTATTACAAATTAAATTTCCTGCACAAAAATGTTTTTTTCCTTAAAAACAAAGTATAATTTTCGATACAAAATCAAGAAACATATATATAAGAGCTCAAGTAATTTTAACAAAATAAAACAAATAAGTAAATATCAAAAAGTAGTTACACTGAAAGATGGTAACTACCGGTAGAGAAAACGAACCAAATCCTTTACATGAATTAAACAGATAATGTGACTGCGTTTGTTCTAAATTAAATGGAAAGTGTCGTGTTTTAGTTCAGAGTAAATTAAGTAAAAAACCTATGGAAAAAATTAATGTTAAAGAACGAACAGAGTACCAAATCGGATGTTGTTGTGTGAATACTTTTAGCACAAACGGTGTGAAAGAGAATTTATTTGAAAAAGCGATGCGTTAAAAACAAAGTGAATAACGTACATAAATGGAACGTATGAACGACATGAAATAACAAAACGAAAAGAATTTCGAAGAAACTGCATATATATAAACGTTTACTTGTAATTTTTTGATAAGTGCGGGTATATTGAATAAACAACAACGACGAGGAAAATAGCATCCTTCGTAAGAAAACATTCAGAAAAATTGTGTTATAGAAACTACCGGATATCGACCGTACGAATAAATCGTACATTGTGATTAAACATCTTATTTGGTGGGTGAACAACTCGGGTGCTGCCTACACGCAAAACGTTTTCCAGTTGAAAATAGTTTGTGAGGAATTTAGAATAATTTGGTTCAGAAATCGATGAAGCTGATGTGCATTACAAGACGAGTCATGCTGTAAGAAAAGATGTCGAAAAAATCATAGAATACTGCTTTGTTATTTGCACTTTGGAAAAACGGCATGACCTTAGCTATGTGCAATAAAAGGTACACCAGGGAAGGACTTACAAAATGCTATTGCAACTACTACACTTTCATCTTTAGAAGATTTGTATGCCGATTCTTTACAAAACGTGTCTTTTATGAAAACGCCGAATGTAAACGCTCATAAGCCAAAAGAAACGCCGAAAGTTTTTAACATGTTTTATTAGTTTAAAAAATTGCGGTATTAAGAACATAACCTTTAATGTTCACAAAACCTGCGCTATAACACCGTACGTATAAATGTTAATAAATTTAAAGTATTTCTGGTTATTGGTAGCCAATGCCATGTGGTTAGAGATTCGGTGACGCGCAATTTATCATACGACCATGTAAAATGTTTGATAAAAATAAGTGGACTTTGTGGCGATTCACGGTGTGCAACGGAAAATGTAATTTTACAACTCGAAATGGACAATATTAATCGTGCAATCGATGCGTTCATTGTCGAAGGTGATTTATTGAATACTGATTTATTACTTGGGCAGGAAATTTTTAGCAACATTTTTGTAAATATGAAAAGTGGGAAATTCGTTTTCGAGGAGGCAAAATATATGACACATACATATAGGTATATGTAACTCCAACAAAGAACCAATCGGCAAATATCGGCGTCATCAATTGATGATGCAAATTAATCCAATTTTTAGATGACTATCGCGATATATTTGCAAAAATAGATACTAAAGAACCAACAGCTAAACAACCGCATCTCATTCCGGAACCAAAACAAAAAAAAATCGACAAATTATTGGCAAATTATATAACTAAATCAACATATGTTATATCCCTATTTTTTTTTACCGAAAAAGAAGTATGGTACAGAGAAAATATGTGTTGACTACCGCAAGTTAAACAGCCACATTAAAAATTAAATTTATCCAATGCCCAACATTGAAGGGAGGTTGCAATAGACCAGCCTTTATAAATCTTTTACGACGCTAGTTGCAAAGGATGACAAAGGATACTGTCTTTGCCACAACCGACGGCATTTACAAGTTTGAAAGTATGCTATTTGGGCTCAAAAATGCTCCCGCATGAGTGTTACTTCAGGAAATTTGCCCTGCTGCATCGTAATTTCCGAACCGTTAAGAATTGCTAAGGAAGAACATCCCTTTAATAAGGGAAACGAACAAGAGGAATCACTCCGGAAATTAAAGGATTCTCTCACGACGCAACCGGTTAAGGCGACATTCAAGGTCGAAAGCGAGCATGAGGTGCATACCGACACTGGCAGTGTTTGTTTAGCCGATGTTCTGATGTGAAAGGAAGACGATGGATGGAAGCCAGTAATTTCCTACAGTCGGTTTACTAGTAAAGGCGAGAATAAATACCACAGTTATGAATGCGAAACCTTAGTTGTAGTAGAAACAGTTAAGCGATTAACTTATTATGTGTATGATATGGTAAAAGGGTAAAGGTTGTTACCGACTATAGCTCCATACGAATGACAACGCTGAAACGGGACTTAATTGCACGAATAGCTCGCTAGTTGCTACGAGCTCAGGATTAGGACATTGAAGTCGAATACCGTCCAGGAAAACGAATGTACCATGTCGATGCTTTAATCACCAAATGATCTTGATTTATAATGATCATCAAGACAAAGCACCCGGGTGTGGAAAAGACTAATGAAAGACTTCAAGAAAACTTCCTGAAAGCGAAATTTTGTGAAGTCATATATACAATCTTGCGTTGATCGTGCCTATAACAAGAAGCCAGGTGGAAAGCTAGTAAGCAAGTGTCACTATGATGATGTGAAAATCATACCCTTCCACGTCACTCATCTGAATCACTTGGAACCTCATCCAAAGCATCTTAGTAAACGAGCACATTTTATTTATTTTAATGATGGTGCACAAGTTTTTTGTTTAAAAGGAAAGGAATTTGTGCTCAAGATTTTATACGAAGTATTCGGTCATGTGGGTACTTTAACCCGAAGAGTAACGTTATATAGGTATATGTTGAAAGATTTTGCTCGCTATTGCAAATAATGCCATTTGGCTTTAAAAATGCGCCAGCCACATTTCAACGGCTGATGAATGAAATCTTAACAAACCATATTAACAAAACCTGTGTGGTATATTTAGATGACATTCTAATCTTTAGTATTCCTTTGACTAAGCATATTAAAGCAATAGGAGACATTTTCAAAATTCTCGAAAGTAAAAATTTGAAGATACAAATTGACAAATTCAATTTTCTGAAAAAAGAAACAGAATTTTTGCGGCACATTTTAACAAAAGATGGTATGAAACCAAACCCACATAAAATTGCAATTATTCAAAATTTAGAATTGCCTAAAACCGAAAAACAGATAAAAAGTTGTTTGGGGATAACAGGTTACTATCGCAAATTCATTAAGGATTGTGCGAGAATAGCCCAACCGATAACAAAATTCCTAAAGAAAGGCGCGAAAATTAATGTAAAGGATCCAACATACATTGAAGCTTTCGAAAAGTTAAAAACATTAATAAGTACACACCCTATTTTACGATATCTCGATTTTGAGAAACAATTTACATTAACAACAGATGCATCCAATTACGCGATTGGTGCAGTGGTGTCACAAGAAGGGCACCCGGTGTGCTACGCTTCTAGAACACTAAACAACCACGAAAAAAACTATTCTGCAACGGATAAGGAATTTTTGGCAATAATGTGGAGTGTTAATTATTTTAGACCTTACATCTATGGCAGAAAGTTCAAAATCCTGACAGATCATCAGCCAATGAAATACATGCATTCAAAATATAAAGGAAAAGATATGTCGCCCAGGCACCAGAGATGGTTATTAAAATTAGGTGAATATCAATTCGAGATCGAATACTTGAAAGGTAAAGAAAACAGAGTAGCAGACTTTTTGAGCAGAATAGAAAATAGTGAGAAAAAGCGGGGGGTGAAAATACCAAGCTTGAAAATACCAATATCGTAAAATTTTTCTCGGTTAATAATGTCGAAGATGATGTCACAATGGCGACCGTACATTCGGCCGTGGAAGAATTGGGTAATCATTTTTTTTATAAAGGAAGAAATTGTGAATAAATACAAAACCCAAATAATACTAACAAATAATAAAACGAAAGAATTTGAGGAAGTACATTTGAAAAGAATTATATTTGTTGCAGAAAGTGATTTTAACCTGATGGGGGAAATTTTTAGAAGATTCATTTCAAAAGGGAAAATAGGAATATTTTCAGAACTATCTGAAAACTGCTACAATATAGTACAAGAAAAACTTATAGATATGTATTCTAACGATAGCCAAATTAGTTTTACTAAATGCACCATGAGGGCATAGGACATTGAAACTGAGGTAAAAGAAGTGAAACAGATATCATTCTACCATGTAAGTGAGAGTATGCACTCTGGCATTCAAGAAACTTACAATAACATCAAGAATAAAATATATTTTCCAAAACTCTTGGAACTCATACAAATGGTAATAGATCAATGTGACAACAACAAGTAAAGTATGATAGACATCCGATTAAAGAAAAATTTCATTACACAGAAACTCCTTCAGATAAAAACCAAATCAAAGAAAGAAACCAAATCAAAAGAAAATTGATAAACTTAACTTAAAAACAGAGGACTATAGAGAAAAAAATTACAAAGAAGTTAGACACAAAGAACAACCTAAATACAGGGAAGGACTATTAGAAAATATTCATCCATGCAACATTAAAAGACAATATAAATTTACAGATAACGACCATCCTAATGCTGATACTGGCCTGGACACCGCTAATTAAAGGAGAACTGACCACAAATGAATTAAAAGATCACCTAGGATTCACTGACATTCAACTAAGACTCCAAGACATAGTCAAAGAAACCGACATAGTAGTGCATATAATCAACGTAGAGGAATTAGAAAATATATTGAATCAAATGACGGATAACATAATACTAATGAAAACCACACATGAGGATGTTCTTCAGCAAGAACTACTTGAAGTCAGAAATAAATTATTAACGTTACTACCAAAAAGAAACAGACAAAAACGTGGACTAATAAATGCAATAGGTAGCATGTCAAAATTGTTATTTGGCACAATGGACGAGTATGACAGGACATTCATAACCACCTTTTACAAACGAACGAGTCAGTTCACTAACAAATTGTAGTTAACGATTATTTTAATTAAGCCATCAATCAATTAAAACAAATTGTAAAGAGTGATAGACAAGAAAAAGAGAAAGGACTAAATTCAATAAATAGAAATATTGATAAAGAATATGAACTGAACATATACCTGCATGTGAATACATATACATACATATATCTACTAATGGAAATACAACTGTTAAAAATAAAATAGACCATATCCAAGATAATATGGTTTCAGCAAAATATGGAATAATTCATCCAAACATTTCAACAAGTAAAAAAAATCTTAAAGTACGAAATAGACTATAATAAGCTTAAATATATTCAACTTGGAACAGCAATGTTCAATAACACACACATAATATTTGGTATTACAATAACTAAATCATTTGTACAAGTAAATATAAGAAACATTATACCAATTCCTAATAAAGAGCATAACGAAATTGACGCCAAAATAGAAAAAATATTTAAGTATGAGGAAAAAATGTATAAATTCGAGGAAAACAAATACCTTAGACAATTAAAGCTTAGTATACATTGCGTCCTAAGAGGAAATTGTAAATTAATAAAAAGCACAGAATTTGAAGTAATATCAATAGACATAAATACCGTAAGTGTTAAGAATGCAGTAAATGTATCAGTTCAGCATACTTGTAATAAGAACAAAACTATTGTAAATGGAAATTGTATTATGACATTTAATAACTGCTCAATAAAAATTAAAGATTATCATTTTTCCAATAGAATTGAAAATGATGATACAAAAATTGTAACAGTTAAATATGAAAATATAAAGAACTTCACAAGAAAACTAACTTTTAGCGATAATAATAGAAGAAAGTAAAAACAACATACTAAACATAAAAAAATTTAAATAGCGTAGCAGTATATCATATGGGTGTAATTTTCTCTTAGCAATAATAGTAATTATCACTTTTCAGGAGAATTCTATTCTTAAGGGGGTAGAAGTTACATATTCAATTCCAAAGACAAACACATATATTGGGACAGACGAAATTGAAATATTGAATTGAAATTGGAATATTATAAAAAAAATTAAATACAAAATTAAAGAAAGTAGTACGAAATGTATTTCCTATTTCGAAATATTTAACACACTTAATAAAGAAATGCTGAACAAGAATTACAAATAATTCTGTAGAATTAAAATAAGATATTAAATGCCAAATAAGCAAATATGTATATTAGTTTTAAGTCTGAATGTAATTAATAAAAAATGAATAAAGTCAGTTGTTGAAAGACCCTCAAAAGAACAAATTCAATGTGCTAAGTAAAAAGGAATTCTTTTTTTTTAAAGATTCTTGCCTGGAAAGAATATAAAATTCGCGCGACGAGACAATAAACAGTTTAAACACAAAAAGTTTACTTTCCTCACCTACTCGACACGGTGTCCCTGAACCAAGTTAAAATGGACAAAAAAACCACTCTTGATTTCCCTTCGGCCATTGAAAGTTTCACCATCGAGAAGTTCAAAAACGCAAAAATTAGCCAAATCCCCGGAGCCGTTTTCAAAAAAACACAATTTTAAGATTTTTTTCGCCAAAACTGATTTTTGCCTAACATGTTGGGCCAACTGCCCAACATCACTTTACACTGAAAGTTTGGTCGGGCCAACACGCAAAATCGGCCGACATATCCACTGGTCTAAAGTCGGCTTAATGAATAGAAGTACT